>APFE030237591.1:7702-18645 GCA_000404065.3 Pinus taeda
CTTCCAAATCTAAAATCTGGAAAATTAGATTTCTGTAAGCATTTTCTGTTTGGAAAACAAAGTAAACAAAAGTTTAAAACAGGCAAACATACTAGTAAAGGCATACTTGATTATATCCATTCAGATGTTTGGGGACCAGCCCCTACAACTTCATATGGTGGTTCGTCTTATTTTGTATCATTCATTGATGAGTTTTCTAGGAAGGTTTGGGTCTACATGTTGAAAAGAAAGTCTGATGTGTTTTTAGTTTTCAAGCAGTTTAGAGCATTGGTAGAAAACAACACTGGTAGAACAATAAAGTGTTTAAGAAATGACAATGGTGGTGAATTTACTTCCAAGGAGTTTGATAGCTATTGCAAGGATGCAGGGATCGAGAGGCATAAGACCACGGTTTATACTCCTCAGCAAAATGGAGTTGTGGAACGCATGAACATGACTCTTCTCGAGAGAGAAAGGAGTATGCTGAGTAACGCCGGGTTGCAAAAGGAGTTGTGGACGGAAGCAGTGGCAACATCTTGTTATGTGATAAACCGATCTCCATCAACGGCCATAGACTACAAGATTCCTCAAGAGGTATGGAAAGGACACCCTTGTGACTATTCTAAACTCAGAGTGTTTGGTTGTGATGCATATGCTCTAGTGCCTAAACATCAACGAACTAAATTAGATCCAAAGTCTAAGAGGTATATCTTTGTTGGGTATGGTGTTGGAACAAAGGGATATAGATTGTGGGATCCTACTACCCGCAAAATCATCATCAACAGAGATGTAAAGTTTAATGAATCCTCTCTTGTACAGTTAGATGTAGATAGTCAATTGAAACAGGATGATGTATCTGACTTTCAGCACATTCAGTTTGATAGCATTTCTAACGACAGTCATGATGACCATAGTTCAAATACTAGTCATGAACAGGTTTCAGAATCAGAACATGAACAGGGTTCAGGTTTAGATCATGAACAGGTCTCAAATACTGATCGGCAAGAAGTTCCTACAGGTGGGAGTCAGCCAATCGTGGAAGCGCCAGAAACATCCTTAAGGTGGTCGACAAGAATCAAACGGCCACCGAGAAGGTATGATGATTATGTCACTTTTGTTGCATTTACTGCTAATGACAATGAACCTCTGTGCTATCAAAAAGCAATAGAAGGTTCGAAGAGTGACAAGTGGAAAGCAACCATGAAGGACGAAATGATGGCCTTGAGTAAGAATGGCACATGGGATCTGGTGGAGCTTCCGAAGGCAGGGAAACTGTGGGGTGTAAATGGGTCTTCAAGCTGAAACGAGGTGTGAATGATACAGAAGACAGGTACAAAGTGTGACTGGTTGCAAAAGGGTTTTCTCAGAAAGCTGGTATTGACTTTCATGAGATTTTTTCGCCAGTGGTTAAAATTGTTTCAATTAGAATTGTGTTAGCATTAGTGGCTTTGTTTGATTTGGAGTTGCAGCAGTTAGATGTTAAGACTGCATTTCTACATGGTGATTTAGATGAGGAAATATATATGGAACAACCGGAAGGGTTTGTTCAGCAACGCAATGAGAAATTTGTCTGCAGGCTCAAGAAATCATTATATGGCCTGAAGCAGTCGCCTCGGCAGTGGTATAAGAAGTTTGATTCTTTCATGTTGAGTCAGAAATATGTTAGAAGTGAATATGATCATTATGTTTATTTTAAACAGTTGAATAATGGCATATTCATTATCTTGGTATTGTATGTTGACAATATGCTTTTAGCAAGCAAAAGCATAGAAGAAATCAACAGGTTGAAGGCTCAGATGGCTAGGACATTTGATATGAAACTAGGAGCCGCAAGACATATTTTGGGCATGGATATTTTCAGAGACAGGGGCAATGGTAAGCTGTGGCTATCACAACAGATGTATGTTGAGAAAATACTTTTGAGGTTTGGTATGAACAATGTGAAGCCTGTGTTGATCCCTTTAGCTTCCCATTTTAAGCTTTCTTCGAGTTTATGTCCTAATACAAATGAAGAAAAGGATTATATGTCTCGAATTCCATATGCCAATGTAGTAGGGTGTTTAATGTATGCGATGGTTTGTACTCGACTAGATATTTCACATGTAGTTGGGATTGTCAGCAGGTACATGGCAAATGCGGGTAAAGAACACTGGTCAGCAGTGAAATGGGTGCTTCGGTACTTGAGAGGCACAAGTAGTTATTGTATTTCTTACAATAAGAGTAGTGATTTTGTTTGCGGATATGTTGATTCCGATTTTGCAGGTGACTTGGATAAGAGAAGGTCAACTTCAGGGTACGTCGTTACTCTTGCAGGTGGAGCTATCAGCTGGATGTCAAAGCTACAAAAAATTGTTGCTTTGTCCACTACTGAAGCAGAATACATTGCTGCTTCTCATGCTTGCAAAGAGGCGGTTTGGTTGAAAGGTTTGCTTGGTGAGTTTGGTAGGTTATAGGACAACATCAGGTTACTTTGTGATAGTCAAAGTGCAATACATTTGGCTAAGAATCCACCTATCATAGTAAATCAAAGCATATTCCAATTAAGTACCATTTTGTAAGATAGGTTATCACTGAAAGGGGAGTCTCTCTTGAAAAGGTGCATACAAAGCAGAACTGTGCAGACATGTTCACGAAACCAGTTTTGTTGGAGAAGCTACGTTGGTGTTTGGCTTCTCTTGGCTTGCAGAAAAGATAAAATAATAATAACAGGGAATCAGGCGAATTGTTTTCAAGGTGGAGATTGTTGAGATTTTCTGTTTGAGTCAAATAGGCAAAAATCTCTGAAGGATGACAACAATAGGGATTCAGTTCCTAGATTAGCTCTAGGTTGTTGGGAGGGAGTTAATGGCTCCTATATTTGATGTGAGGGAGTTATGAGGCTGTTAGATTCTCTATGCTATATAACAGGCAATCATTCGGATGATTTGCTAAGAGTGTGTGAGGATTTCTTGATGTAATCTCCAATTTGATTAATATATTCTTGATGCCTACATTTGGTGGATGTAGCCCAGATTGGCTGGGTGAACCACATTAAATATTGTGTTTATGTGCTTCTGTTGTGTGTTTAATTTTTGTTTGCTGCGCATCTGATCCAACAAGTACTACCCTGTCAAAAGCTATGAGGACAAATACATCAAATGGACCAGACTACGACAGGGAAGGGACCAAGATGTGTTAGAGTTCAAAAACATTTTTCATACCCTTCGCACACAGTTGGGTATCAAGGACTCTGAGCTACATTTGGTACTCAAATATTGCGGTTGCCTACACAGATACATCCAGGAAGAGATGGAGTTCCTGAACATATCCTCACTTGACACGACCTACCAATGCATTGTCAAAATCGAGCAAAAGTTAAAACAGAAGAAGCGAGACTTTTGATCTGCAAATTCAAAGACCAAAGGACAAAGCCAAGGCGGGGTGACCCAAGACAACCCGTTGAAGCCGCAAGAAAAGAAAAACACCATGAAGTCGAAGAAGGACACAAGAAAGTGGTGTGAGTTCCACAAGAGTCCCACTCATGACACAAGTGAGTGTCAGACCAAGCAATCGTTGATGGCCGAGTTGAAGGCCTCACAATCAGATGCATGTTCCGACCCTCAGTCAGAACCTGACAAGGGGAATGGAAAAGGGAAGAAGATCCTTGATGCAGAGCGCAGCGTCACTGTTGCCACTGCCAAGATACAAAATAATGAGCCCGAAGACCTAGAGGATGGGGATTGTCTTTTCCACTCATAGATGTGGGTGAAGGGTTCGCGCTGCAATTCATTGTCGACAGTGGTAGCCAAAAGAACCTCATTTCAGTAGAGGTCGTGAAGCGGTTGGGCCTACCAACTACATCACACCCGCAGTCGTACAATATCAGGTGGCTTCATGAAGGACAAGATCTCAAAGTTCACCAGTAGTGCCACCTTCCCTACAGCATCAAGCCCTTCACATATGAGGTATTTTGTGATGTTACACCTCTAGATGTTTGTGATGTACTATTCGGCTAGTCAAACTTATGGAGGCAACATGCTGTGTATGAGTCAAGGCCTCGTGTTGACATTATTTCTTTGTGTAATTCATTATACAGGATACTGGAGGTAGCCCCACCTACCTCCACCTCTTTGATCACTATCAAGAAAGGCAACAAGCTCATCTCCCAAACTAGGAAATTCATTTTCTGTCTCATTCGTTCCCAGAGTAGGGGAAGATCGTCACCACATCCATGACCCCCGTGAAGGGTTCCTCCATGCAGTAGTAGTAGCAAAGGGATACGGTCATGACAGAACACAGAACAGCGTCTCCTCACCCACAGGGGTACCACACAAGCTTCAGGTGGGAAACAAAGTCTGGTTGCATCTGCAGAAAGAACGCCTTACAAGAGCCCATCAGAAACTCCAACCACGCCGAAATGGTCCTTACATCATTACCAAGGCCATGGGAAATAATTCTTTGGAGCATAGCATTCCTCCATTCCTTCGCATGCACCAAGTTTTGAATGTGTACCGCCCTCGACCATGCTTCCCACCATTACTAGACGCATCCGAGATTGCAGAACAGCTCACCAGGGACCAAGTTCAGCAGATGGAGGAACTCAATGCAATGGGGACAATTTATTCCTAAGGGGGGAGGAATGATCAAGGTCGATGTTGGTGTCCACCTACCTATCCCACTTGGACCCCCAAAATTGTCTCCTTCAGTTTTTCAATTTCCGTAATTGTAGCACAATTTACTATTTTTAGTAGTTTTTTGGATCCTGAACTTCTGGAGCTGCTTTAAGGCACTAAACGACGTTTTTTTGGGAAATATAGGATCAAAATGGGTCTATGGACCGATGTTGCTCTTCCCAAAGTTGTAGTGTTCAGATAGATCTTTCTAACGAGCTATTTTACGCGTCAAATGAAGATTGAGTGCCAAAGTTACGACCCCGAGAAGTTGATGTAGCAACTTACCCAAAATGGGGCCCACAATTTTGCGTTTCATCTTCTAGCATTAGGTTTTGGGATGTTAAGGGTTTTCCATTGTTTCTCAATAGTAAATAGGCATTCGAGCCTCATTGTAATAGAGTTCAGAGGCATGTAGCTGCCACATCTCTTCTAAGAGATAAGATACCATTGCCCTAGTTGGTTTATTTCCATTTCTGTTTGTAAGCATATTTCAGTATTTTACATTAATGAAATGAAGTATTATTTCCGTTACATCTTTGTGTATATGGTTATCACTGTATTTTGTTGCGTTCCTGTTTAATTCTAGATCATACATAATGCTCAATGAAGTGATATTTTGTGTTAATATGCTTTCTTTGATCATGAAAGTTGTGATTTTTGGCCAAATAAATTGCAGAAGAGTTGTCAATGAGTAGTGGAGTTGAAACCTTTTGTTTCTCCTGCAAATCTTCAAGTATCTTGCGAAGCCAAATGAATTCCTTTGTAGATTAAGATGCTGCAGCATATTCAGCTTCAGTGGTAGAATTAGCATAAATAGCTTTCTTGCGTGATCTCCAACTAATGGTTGTTGATCTAAGACTCATAAAATAGCTATAAGTAGAGACTCCATTCTCCTTATCTCCATCTAAATCAGAATATGAATAGTGGCTGAGATGGAAATATGAAACTTTTGAATACTTGATGTCATATGTTTGAGTGCCTTTCAAATACTTGAGCAGTTGCTTTGCTGCATTCCAATGACCTTCACATGGTTGATGCATGAACCTGGAAAGTATCCATACAATGAAAGCTATGTCAAGCCGAGTAGTAGTCAGAAATTTTAAACTTCTAGCAAGTTTCTTGTACTTTGTTGGATATTCAAAAATACCTCCTTCAGTCGAAGTAAGCTTCAAATTCTGCACCATAGGAGTAGCGAGAGGATTACAATCCTACATCCCAAATCTATCCAATAGTTGTCCAATATATTTTTTTCTTAGAAATGAAAATGTATTTGGGTTTCTAATCAACTTCAATCCCTAAATAATAATGTACTAAACCCTAAACCCAAATCTTTCATGTCAAAAACTTTCAATATTTCTCTTTTAATAGATGTTATACAGTCATCATTGTTTTCTGTGATCATCAAATCATCTACATACACAACCAAATATACAAATGACTTCCCAATTTTCTTAACAAAAAGAGTTGCATCATCTAGATCAAATAACTCATAATTCAACTTGAGAAGGTGTTTAATTATTTTTTCATAGCATGCATGAGATGCTTGTTTCAGTCCATATAAAGCCTTAACGAACTTACATACCTTTTTCTCTTTTACTTTAACAACAAAACCTTTGGGAAATAACATATAAACATCCTCCTTCAAATCGCCATTCAAAAACGATGTTTGAACATCCATATGGTGTATCTTCTAGATATTTTGAGCTGTAAGAGAATACAAAGTTCTAATCCCACCCCATTTTTTTTGTACGAGTAAATATCTCTGTGTAGTCAACACCTTCCTTCTGAGCATAGCATTTCGCTGCAAGACTTGCCTTGTATTTATCAAGTGAACCATCTGCTTTGTATTTGATATTATACATCCATTTTCAGCGAATGGGTTTGAGACCTGCAGGAGGATCACTAACCTCCAAGTTCCATTATTAATAAGTGCATCATGTTCCTTTTTCATTGCATCCTTCCATACATCACAATTAGTAGCTTCTTCAAAACACCTACGTTCGCTAATTGAAAAATGATTGAATTCACAGTCATGAGAAACATTACCCGAATCACCTTTATAAGACTTTCCTTTTTCAAAATCATCATACTTGCTTGGAACTTTTCGAGCACATGTAGATCCTTGTAAAGGTTTTTGAAGTGAAAGTGATGGTTGTTCATCCCGAAGTACATGTTCTTCAGGAATACTTTCTAACCCTGTAGAAACAACACTATCCTCCAATTTTTCTTTAGGGGAAACATCGTCATGATTCAAAAATGAAAAAACCATAGAGTGATCTAGAATGGGAACCCCCCTTCAAAGTTTCTAACATCATTATCAGATTCAAATAGAACTTTGTAGATGAAAATTTATCTAAATCAACGAATTTTTTATCAACGAAAATCCGGTTGAACGAAAATAACATCTATGGAACGAATGAACTTCTTATTTTCTTCATCATACAACTTGTATGCTTTGGAAGTATTAGAATAACCCAAAAATATACATAGTCGACTTCTTGCTCCTACTTTATTTTGTTTTCTCTTAGGAATCAAAGAATGGCATTTTGATCCAAAAACTTTGAAATGCTGAACAATTGAGAGTTGATAATACCAAAGTTCATAAGGAGTTATCTTTTTAATATCAGAAGAATGATAATGATTTGTAATATCAGCTACACAAAGGATTTCTTCTCCTCAAACATTAACTTCACATTCTTAAATAACATCATAGATATAACCATATTAAGAAAAGTTCTATTCAAGTGTTCTGCTATGCCATTCTATTGTGGATTATAAGGTCTATTAGCTTGATGTTTGATTGCATTGTCCTTCAAATATTGTTCAATGGCATGAGAATTATACTCGCCACTATTATCAGTTCTGAGAATGCTTATATTATGTTGAGTTTCATTTTTAATCATCAAATGAAGAGTCTTAAAAAATTCAAACACTTGTTACTTATCTTTCAACAAATACGCCAAACACATTCTCGAGTAATCATCAATAAATGCTAGCACATATTTAATTTCATTTACAGTTACAACAGACATAAGCCACATAAATATGAATGTATGAGACCTAATTTTTGTGAAGATATGAAAGAAGAATTATGAAAAGGTTGTTTACAATGTTTTCCCAAAATACAAACATCACAAGGTGTAATCTTTCTTGGAACTGTAGAAATACCTTTAATACCTTTCTCTTTAATAATTCTGATGTTGCCATAATTGATGCAACCAAATTGAGCATGCCACAACAATATGGGAGACATAATATCACTTTGTTGTGCCAAAAAAATAGAACTTTCACGAGAATTAGTAGATGAAGTATCATTAAAATTTAAAAGTGGACCATCTTCCACACCAGTCATAAAAATTGCATGATCAGATGATCTTATTACCTCGATGATGCCATTAATATATGAATAGAATGCTCTTGCTACGAATATGGATAAGAGACATGATATTTCACTGAAATTGTGGAATATAAAATACATCCTATAGAACATAATTTGCAAGATTCAGTGTCTTTAAACGAATAGATCCAATTCCAAATGGTTTAATTTGAGACTTTTCAATAAAGTAAAGAACACCATCAATATCATCACTGAAACTTTCAAAAAAATCTTGCCTTAATGTCATATGGCAAGTGGCTTCTGAATCCAAAATCCAATTGTCTCGCAATGAAGAAAAGACAGTGTTGAAAACATCATTAATATTAAAATTATAGTGAGAAACAATGTAGCGTGCAGACTCTGATGATTTTCCCTTATCTGTTAGTGGCTAATAGTTCTTTTCATTCCACTGTTTTCTCCCTTCACTAACTTTCTCCCAGGAGATTTTACAGTTAGTAGCAATATGACCAATTTTACCACATTTGAAGCATTTGATAGCTGGTCTATCATTCAAATTTATTTGTTGTCTATCATTTTGTTGTCTGTCTCCATGACTTTTTTTGGTCCCCTTGCCTCTATAATTTCTTCTACGACAACCTCTACTACTTTTATCACCTCTATAAGTTTTGACATGAGAATTTTGATTCTTTTGTGCAAGGTACAACGTTTCTACATTAGAGTTCGGTCGGGCATCTTTCTTCTCAAATGCATTTTCTCTCTCAGTTAATTTTCTTACAAGTTTATCAAATGTAATTTCTTTTAATTTCCCACTAGCTTGAAGAGATTCCAAATAGTGTAAATAGAGAGGGTGAAGGACTTTTATAAAAGTTGTAAGTTGTAAATCTACTTCAATTTAGTGGTTTTTATATCATGGAAAATGGCTTTTATTTCAAACACTCTTCAATGGATCATTATCGTTCATCTCCAAATTGAGCAACTTCAATAACAACTGAATACTTTTGATTTTTTAATGTGAATCATACAATTCTTTCAACTTCTTTAATGCTTCAAATGCAGTATCACATGAAACGATATATCATTTTACCTTTGTTGTCACCGATTCTGTTATTAATGCATATGCCTTATTGTACTTTTTCTCCCAAATTGCACGCTACTTCTCGTTATTAGACAGCTCCAGTGTAATTTGTTTTCCATCATTATCTGTCATTTCTTGATAAACTTCCCACAAATCATTAAAAACAAGGGCACTTTGAAGCTTTCTAAACTACTCTTGATAATTTTCATTTTCATTAAGAACAATTCCAACTATGGACACTGTTGAAGTCATAATTGCTTTTGAAGCTAAATAAATTGTTCAAATCCTTTTCAAATTTTCCAATATGTGCAATACCCTTTAAATAAAATATAAGTCCCTTTATCCTTTTATTTAAATAAGCACGTGCTCTGGTGTGATGGTAGGCTTCAGAAATAACTTAGTTGAGAAATAGGTTCAAACCTTAATATTTCCTCCTTTGAAAAACACTTAATGAATAAAAAAATTCAAGATTTTTTTTTTTTTTAACTTGATGGTCAGAAAATATGAATAATTCCCATTCAAATTTATGCGTACCCATTTCAGCTCAAGAATTTTTACAAAATAATTCCCATTCACATTTATGCGTTAGGCTTCAGAAATAACTTAGTTGAGAAATATGTTCAAACCTTAATATTTCCTCCTTTGAAAAACACTTAATGAATAAAAAAATTCAAGATTTTTTTTTTAAACTTGATGGTCAGAAAATATGAATAATTCCCATTCAAATTTATGCGTACCCATTTCAGCTCAAGAATTTTTACAAAATAATTCCCATTCACATTTATGCGTACTCCTTTCACTTCAAGATTTTTTTTTTTTTAAATATATGCTTCATTATTTTTTATCAAAAGCTACCGCGCAAAATTAATTATGACAAGTTATATTTCCAGTAAATGACATTGAAACTCTGGCTATCAGTCTCTCTTCAAAAAACAAAAAACCGAGACAAAATGGAAAAAATATAGTGCCTTCTCTATAAGTGTGGTTCGAAATCAGAGTTTCTGACATGAGTGAATTTTCTCATTCATCCTCTGCAACATAATTTCTGAAATTTCTGTCTTCAATATCGTTCAATATATTATTATCAACTGTAATTGAAGCCTCAGTTTCAGCCTGGGAAAAGACTTTTCAACTCTGTCTACGTAATTAGTAATCAACGACCAATACGATTATGTTTAAAGACCAATGATCAACGACATAATCACAACAATTGGTTAGAGGAGGTTGAAAGAGATAGTTAAAATAATTCTTTGAAATGAAATGAATCGAGGAATTGTTTATGCAGCCATCACTATAAATGAATATAGTAACTGTTTATGCAACCATCACAATTTTCTCCAGACCAAGTCCAAAATAGAACTTACCAGAATTGATTACATCATCGATCTGATCATACAATCCTCTTCAGGCAACAACCTGCTGGTGGCCTCTATTCAATAGTCTTTCCTTCCAGCACTAGACAGCAATGCTCATTCCTTTAGGCTTTATGCACATACACCGGCACTCTTTCCTTTTATAACACAAACACAAGGTTAATTATCAACACAATCGGGGCTTTGATATCACTGTACAAGCCAAAATAAATTCCATAATGAAAGGGTATCCTATTAATTATAAAATTACTTATTTATACATGTGCAATTTAGATACAAGACACTTATGTCTCGATAACTTATTAACTGTAAAAACAAAATATAAAACTAATTACATATTTTACAATAACAATCCCCAAGGATTAGTTAACAATAATAACTCTTTTTGGTCAACTTTTCAAGCCAACTATTATTCTGTTAAATATTATGACTTAGTCAAATTACATAAAAACAAAGATTAAAATAAAATAAAATTTAAATAAATAACAATCAAAATTAGTAACAAAACATTTTGAGTTGGTCAAATT
>APFE030237591.1:19434-40948 GCA_000404065.3 Pinus taeda
GATCAATCTTAATTCTAAAGTTGCATAGTCTAATATATAGACGAAACAATATTTTTGTTGTTGTTGTTAATTTTAGCCAAATTCTGAGAGAAATTTTTCAAAAATTGAGTTTAAGATGTTCAATTTACAAAAGTCAAGTACCTAGGGATTTCCATTTATGCATTCAAAAAAGTACTTTAAACAATAAAAAATCACAACCTTGCTTGAAATTTTATCACCTAATTCAAATCAAAAGGGTTATTTCTTCTATAAATTAGACTACATCATTCTGAATCTACCAAGCATGGAGGCTGATCGCATCTCTTAAGGTGCAAACCACTTTTAGAGTGAAAAGAGATTTGATCCCCATGGACACTTAGTAGATCTCGAATTAAGATGGATCTAGGTTGGTATAATTGAGAGATAAATATTATATGATTTTGTTTAAAATTATAAAATTAGATTATTAATCATCATATATCTATTTTAAATACACATATATCAATATATAGAATTTTCTAATTTCTTAAAATGTAATTTCTTTATCATTCAATTTTTCTATTAAATGATTAAAAAATTGCACAAAATTGCACCTTAAGAAATTTAATTTCTCTTAGTTTGATAAATCTAGATAGATTTACACTTATTTGTTTTTTTACATGCTTTTATGTGCATATGTAAATGTATATAACTATTTTTTTTGAATTATCTAACATCACTTAACCACGTATCCCAATAGGAAGATGTAGAACAGTATCTCCAAATTATGATGTATAGAAATTAGCTACTCAATTTTATAGAAAAAAAAGAAAAAGAAAAAAAAAGACATAATTGATTCAAATACCACATGCTAGTATCTTTATTACAAGATTTTAAATATATAATTACATAATTTTGAGTTCAAAATTAGGTAATTATGTTCATAAGCCATATGTTAAAGTAATAATTATATAGATCCAAGAAGCAATGAAGCAAATGCGAAATTAGTTCATATGATATAGTAAAACCACATGATGCTATCACAATTATAATAATTACATGGTTTCAAGATATACCTAAGAAATTATTACACATATTAAATGATTTTATTTAATTTTACCAAAACCCACATATACCATCTTAGTCTTATAATACTTTTAAACATATTACATAAATTTAAATATAAACCAACCTAAATCCATCTTAAATCTGGATCTTTCAAGTGGATAGAGGGATTAAATCTCATTTGAATCTAATATAGGTTTGCATCTTAAGAGATTTGATTCCTCTCTATGCTTAGAGTTAAGATGCATCTTGGTTGGTTTAATTTCCCCTTCCACATGAATACCATGAGTCAATACCAAGGGTCATTTTTATTTTTATAGGGTTATTTTTATTTTATTTGACATAGTTAAACTGTTTACATTACATTAATTAATATATATATATATATATATATATTATATATATATATATATTATTATTATTATTATTATTATTATTATTATTATTTATGTAATTTGACTTATTCAAATTGTTAACCATTACATGAAAACATTTCTACCATACTCGGATGATTTTTTTTTAAACATAATTGAATTGTAATTATATTAAATCTAAGCCTGCCCGCAACAAATACATGAGGAATTCATTACATGCATCATGTTCCATCAGTCCTCCATTGAGGAGTTGAATATTAGATCAAAAGAAATATTATAAGAAAAGACTATGATGGCAAATTTACATACACATATCATATAAAATTTTGATAACAAAATGAAAATTTTTCATTAAGAGCCCATTAGAAAATAAAAATGATATCTTCCTCTAGAGTCTTGCTTATGTCAAATTTCAAATTGCCAGAGTGGGGGATTGAAGTAGAGTTGGAAATATCCTAGTTCCCTAGAGCTTGGACAATATGCTTTAGGTCTTCTAGTTTCCTTCGCAGAGCATCCAACTCATCATCCTGGCAGGAGAGCTTGTATTTAAGAGTATGTATTTCTTTAGTGATGAAAGTGAGTATATTAGTGTGTTGATGAAATTTTCATTTTATGTCCAAATTCTCCATCTATAGGGCCTCAATACGCTTGTTGCATGCATTACAAACCTTTGGTACTTCCAGTGGTGGTTGAACTTCTGAGACTTGTAGACATGATTAATGATACAGTGGGGGTGATTTGGGGGAATAACGAGTTTATTATCATATTATACAAGAAAAGGATGTTGCAAGGGTTTCACGATATGCCAATGAGCACAAGGATATCTAGGGTAGTAGTGACAGATGGATCAGCGTCAAGGGATGGGTGACTATTCAAGATAGATGCTTCATTCATGCATAGGGAGGTTGAACACATGGTGGTGGCATTGATGAAGGGGAAGAAAAAGGAACCGATGGTTATGAAACTAATACAACCTTATACTACTAAATGGGGAATAATGGAGCTTATTAAGCCAACCCAAATGGTAGAGATGTCGAGAGAAGGTTCCTAAGGGATCATAGTTGAATGAGGGAGAAAAGAGCAAAAAAATCCACTTCTATAAGGAGAAGCCACTTGAGACAAACCTGAAGGAGTCTCCCAATGCAGTCGAATTCCAAGATGTGAAAGCTGCCTGAGGCTCTATCACTACCTACTTTCTGCGTAAGATGCATTCCTGAAAGAGAATTTCTCAATTTAACCAAACCGTAAGGATGGGGAAGCCAATTCTTCGACCCACTGATGTTAAAATAGCTTACATGCATAATCATTACAAAGCCTATTGATGCCCAATATTGTAGATGCTACAGTGACTTCCAAAGGGTTGAACACAAAATTCAAATAGAAATGAGTGGGAGAGAACTCAGTGAAAAAGTTTCCTAGGCGAAATTGTGAAAGGGCATGAACCAAGCCTTGGATTTAACACTGAAATAGTGTCCCTTGAATGCAATGACATTTGAATCACCATTAAAATACCATCACGCCCAATTTCTCCAGGTTCATCACTCCATGAGCAGGTGGAGTTGTACAAGACAGGGGCTTCTATATGAGACAAGGAGCAGCGTATGCAATTAATAGAGTTTCCCATGCATGGGTCAAACGATTGACTGCAACCATGATACCTATCAACTTGACCCAAAATAACTTAATATCAAAGTTTAAATTTCCTTTAATGTGAATGATTACTTGGGGAGGAGAGAGCACATTTAGGATATTATGGTATAGTATGTCAATATTTGATTCCATTAACTTCCTGGCATAGATTTGTAATTCTTATTCCATTTCATTTATTGGATCCTAAAATATATTGTATAAAATATAATTCAGTTAAATATAATTTATTGTCTCCCATGATAGTTTAAAAAACAACATAATAGTTTTCCGATAGTCCTAAATACAAATTACACACCATTCCAAAGTAGATATGGTGGATAGTGGATATACTTGCCCCATCACAGAAATATGGTTCTAATCACAATTCTATATCAAAAACACCATTTGAAGCACATATGGTAGTGTACGATCAAACTTCCTTCGTTTTTCTTTATTGGACCTTAGAGTGATGATATTTCAAAACAACCATTGTTTTCTTTTAATGATTCCCAAACACATATGTAACGTACCATTAAAAGGAAATATAATTAATATATTATGTATCATGATGGTCTGAAACACGAGACGGGTTCAAGGATTTATGTATCTATTGACAAAAAAGGCTTAAACAACAATAATCCTCAAAATTCCCAGATGGGGTGTCTCATCGGACTTGCAACACCCAATGGTTTCTGGCCGCAGTTCCTTCTTCCCAGCAATGAGTGACAGCTAAAAAGATCGTTTTGCCAAGTTGGAGGCGACCCTCGGAGCACAAGCCACGCCCTCCACTTGGATTAAGATAAATTAAGCATGACGGGGAATTAATTCACATATTCTCGTCGTATGGTTTAAAGTGCATTACATAAAGTTCACAACGATGAGGGGTGGTATATCTAGGTTTTCTAATATGTTTTGACATTCCATATACTGCATCGTTGCAGGTATGGAGGCGCTACAAACGTTTGGGTGATTGGATGTGGCGTAGATGCTATCTGACAGTTGATCATGAAACTTTAATGCCTTCTTCATAATACAAGATATTGGGATGGAAAATCCCAGGGAATAGAAACACACTTGGAGTTTTTTCGGCGTCTTTTCTCACCACTGTTTCATGTCATCTATATATAGCCTTTAGTTGGTAGCCTTGTATAACAAGTTATCTGAAATCCCAGAGTGGCAAACTCCCATCGCGTATTCAGTGTGGCGATTATTGTTTCTATTTCATTCAAAGTACACTCTAGTAACCCGTCCCTTGCCCTCTCCTTTCACTCAGTTACGTTCCCTCAAGAACCTTTGTGGGCCTTTATCACGAGAGAATTTTTGCTATTAGGCTCTGAAAGTCATTACATTGTCTCTATTCCTCATCATGGGCAATATAGGAACAATTATTGATGTGTGGTAGCCCTGTGTCAAGTAATATTTCAGTGGGTTTCACTGGTTCAAGCGTAAGTCACCAATTTTCTTTGTGTGCTTCTTGCATAACTTCTCCTGCGCTCCCTCCTTTGAGTTGGCTGTTGTTCTACCCCCCACAAAATTTCAATCTTTTGAGCCTTCAGGAATATCGTTTAATTGTCCCATATTCGTTGCTGGAGTTTGGTATAGTGGCTCTTTTTCTATTTGGTTTTAATTTTCATTCCAATTGCATGCTCAAAGGGACGGTCTGGAAGTCACAAAAGGTTAATCCCTCATCTGGCTTGTTTTATCAATGTTGTAGTACCCACTTTGGTTTGGGCACATTCGATCATAGGTTCCTTGAAGATATCAATCTTGATTTACAGTCGCTCACTCCAAACCATCCGTCATTTATTACTTGGTCCTTAGGGTCATGGTTGTCATATTTTGTCCTTGTCGTGAACTATAGTCAAGTTAGTGGGTTGTTCAAGTCTTTCCTTGTCAAGATTTCTTTCAAGTTTTTCTTTCACATGGCACCACGTGAATGTCTTCTTAGCTGAAGAGGATGGACATCAAGGGCATCTTCCTCAAGGCATCATCACAAAGTTCCTCCAGGCATCATCACCTTTGTGGTTAGCAGTCGGTTTTGAACATTTTCGATATTGTTTCTTTTGAAGTGTGGAAGGATATTCATGCCCTTTAAGCAAAGGAGTTTGGCAATCGCTTGTATTATTCAGATTCCAAAGTTTGTAGTGACAACACTAAATGGTTACTCAATTCAGGAAAATGGAGGAAGATAATATTATACTTTCTACATTCAATTTCAACTCATATGCAAATGGCCGGTGCTTCGAGACAAAGAAGTTGACCATTACAAGCTATTCACGAGTCAAGAGGAACTAAAAAGGATCCTAAGGAATATTATTTCTGATTTAGATGACATAGTGGTTCATCTGAAGAAAATGGAACAATATATAATTTCAAACTCTCATATTGATTCATAGAAACCTCGGAATGGGGAGGCAGTTATAACTTCTCCTCCACTCAACATGGCCACTACACCTCCCTCTCTAGATCTACCGGTAATTATCTTCCATGAATGAATCCATATTTGTTTATGCTTATGGTCAGATGTTGGTCTCTCTTCCTCATGAGGTCATAATCAATTATGGATTTATATTTTTGTCTTATCAGTGTGCTCTTTGTGCGGTATTTGTTCTCAGCGTGTAATATGTTGTTTAGTAGTGTCTATGTTTTTTCCTATTTTTAAATTCAACCACTATGCCCACTTGTTTAAATACGTGGTTTCTCTTTTGTTACTAAATTAATGTTCTTCTCACTAGGTTAGCATTGCATTTCAAAAAATATCAAATGTAATTCTACTTTATTTTTATTTTGACTATTAATAAAAATGGTGAAATAAATATTACACACAAAAAAAACCTCAAAATATTCAACAACAAATATCGAAAATAGCAAACGTATCTAACAGAAACGAAAAAGGTTACAACAATAATCATAGAGAAAATTCAACATGAGAGATCAAAAATCTGAATAAAAAATATTCCTCAAAAACTTCAACAACAGATATCCCAATAAAAGGTTGTACTCGTGCTTCCACCATCAAATGGCTAGCATCTCGTCTTACCAATCATAATGTAACATATAAATAAAATGGGAAAATTAATAAATGGAAAATACTAATAAAATAAATATTTAATATTTAATATTTAATATTATAATATTATAAATATTTAATTATTTTTTTAAGTGATAGGGAATAATTTTGTAATTTTAAAATTGTGTTTGTTTATCTAAAAAATTATCTTCCGGGATGTAAGGAAGTATGTTAATGACCCAATACCTAGGGTATGTGGCAAGAGTGAAAGTCTACCCCTATGGACCACTAGCATGATAATTCCAGTTGGCATGTTTTTCCTTTAATAATGGTGATGAGTTAGCCTGGTGATGAGTTAGCCTGCATTAGAGGATAGAAACCAAAGACGGTTGTCCTCACTGCTGATTTGACATCTAAGTTATGATAAATTTCCTCTCTCTCTCTCTCTCTCTCTCTCTCTCTCTCTCTATATTATATATATATATATATATATATATATATATATATATATAAACTTGTAATATTTAAAACTATAAGTGTATGGGACTTGCCTCAATACATATAGTTTAATACATAATGTTATATTGCGTTTTAAAGTTATTAATGATATCAAAGTTCGATTGATGTTATATTTTGTAAGTCCAATAATAATTTATCTATTGTACATGTAAAAACAATGGACATAAATGCAACCATTCCAATTCCATTCATTGAAAAAAATTAGAATGTAATACCTTTAATTGCATTTTGTTAGTGTATGTAAATTATGATATATTTCTAAATTCCTAAAATTTAATGAACAAATTAAATCCAATTTAATGAAAAAAAAATCCAAAAATTTATAGCAATTGATTTCTCATATTCATAATATTCAAAATCCTGCCATCCTAATAAAAATAGCTACTAATAATTACAAGTTCATCAAGCAGTCTCTACTCTTCTTGTGTAGGTCACTGAGAGTCTTTATTGAATCTCTAGAGAGAAACACTTGCCTGCATCAAAGAAACCCTTAAATGCCTTTACTAATATTTGCAACTTCTTCAAACAGTCTCTACTCTTCCTGTGTAGGTGACCGAGAGTCTTTGTTGAATCTCTAGTGAGAAACACTTGCCTGCATCCAAGAAACCCTTAAATGCCTCAACACTTCATTTGACCATTGAGATATTTCTCTATTTGAGTGAGGGGAAGACGACCCAAATTTTGGAATATTCTTTTCTTTCTAAGTTTCTTCATGCATCCATTGATGTGTATTGAAATTCTTGGCTTTGATCTCCACCAATGTGGTGTAGTCAAATCCAACAAAGTTTCACGAGCTCAACTCCAATAACAACATAAAAAAAAAATGAACCCAAGATTCTTTACTCGAGCGATAAGAATTTGAAACCCTCATTACATTCCTTTGAATGGTGGCTCTCCAAGAGGTTGAGGTCAAGTGAATCAAACCCGAAAGCAACTTGAAATAATCATTTCATTCCTCTCGACTACTTCTTTGTCACTGAAACCCTTATTTTATACCTTTCGATAATGGTTCTCCTAGTGGTTGTACCATTCATTATAGTTTAGTTATGGAGATTTTAAGAGGGACCCTTTCCATACAAGTGGTTCACAACTGTGAATAAAATGAATTAGCGCAAGATTTAATAGAACATGAACGATCTCACCTTATGTTGCCATGATATCTTCAAATGCGGAATTATAAATGTATGCACTTTGAAGCGGACTCTGAGGTCATTGACTACAACTTGCACATGAATTTCCTTGAACTAGAATTCGAATCAATGGCTTCAAACCAAAGTTACATTTTTTCATCTATTCATTAAGTCATTCTAAAAGCGAATCCCATTGAATTTGACAACTTTTTAATGCTTTGAAGCGAGTATATATCTGTAGGTTTGGAAATAGTAGCAACTCCACATATCTTGATATCACAATTATTTCCTTGAGAAGTCATAGTCATAAAAGAATGCACTAGGCCATGACATTCAAGGCATTGCTCATGGTTCTCACTAAATTCTAAGACTAATTTAATCTCAAGGTACAAAACCAACTTGAAATAATCAGTCTACTCCTTTTGACTGTTTCTTTTTCACTAAAACCCTTATTTTGTGCCTTTTGATGGTGGTTCTCCTAGTGGTTGTGCAATTCCCTATAGTTGAAGCATGGAGATTTCAGGAGGGCCCTTTCCACACAAGTGGTCAATGAATCACAATTGTTAATTACACTATTGGCACAAGCTTTTAAAAAACATAATTAAAGAACAAACTCATTTGATGTTGCTATGATATTTTCAATTGTGACACTATAAATATAAGTACTTTGAAGGGGAAAAAATTGACCATAATGCAATAAGTTAATAATTGGCTTATTGACATTTCATCTTGTCCATTGTATATCACTTTATTCTCATCAAATAAACAAGATGTAAAGACAATAAACTAACATTGAATTAATGTATGGTGCTTAATACTTATCCTTTGAAAATAGGCTATGAGACCATTGATTACAACTTGGACATGAATTTATTTGAATTGAAATTTGAATGCATCCCTTCAAATCAAAGTTACACATGTTATATTTATTTTCTTAATCATTCTAGAAGAGAATCTGATATTTATTTTGACAACTTTTTAACGCTTTGAATATAAAATGAAACAAAATTAGGTGATGATGTTGAATTGGATACTTTTTGAGAAGCTAATATATATATATATAATATATATATATATATATATATATATATATATATATACCCCGGATGCGGGTGTCAACGCGCCAGGTTGCGAGGAGCCACATGCCCAGCATGTGCCGCCACGTGATAACCAAAGGATTTTAATTCCCCTCGCCGCCGAGACGTTAAGACGGGAGGAGCAGAGCAGGAACCTTAATGAGGTTGCAAGGAACGATGGCGAGCTTGCAGAGGGCAATCAATGCGGGCAAAATTCGAGAGAATGTCTGCTGGTTTAAGAAAGAGGTAATGTTGTTGTTCTGGACTCAGAGTGCAAAGCAACCAACTCAGATCTCTGAGGGAAAGTGTCTCTCTACTGTTGTTGTTCTTGCTAAGAGCGAAGGCATTCATCCTGACAAAGATTACTGCCTGATTGTTTATCCTGGGCACTGCTAATGTGAGGTTGAGCTCTGCTTCGGGACAATTTGGGGACAGAGCTCAATTAGGGGTGGACGCACTCACATCAAGCCCTCAAGCATTGTTCTGGTACAAGCTTTGGGCGCCGCTGAAATCATGGTGCGTCCTCGAGAACGAATGCCATGTAGAAGAGGTTCTGGTCGAGGTGAGTCTTCACGCCACCCTGCAGCGGATGTCCACCATCACTGTTGTTGTTGCTATTGCCACAGAAGGGCGGGAGCCACTCCTATTCAAGCCAATCATTTCATGGAGGCCGGCAGTTCCAATGATGGAGCACCCCTGCTTCCAGCGTTCGGCTCAATCATTTTTACCCTTGGCAGCTCGCGGGACAATGCTGGTATTAACGCACACATCTCGGTTCTTTTTACAAAGGCTCCTGAGGAGGACGAAGAAGGAACGCAACCGGTCACAGCAGGTAGTTCCAGAGGGAAGTAGAGAGAAACTCCCAGTCGTGCAGTCGACATTTGCAAAGGGAAATCCAGAGAAGGAGCTTCAGCAGTCCCCTACCCAACTTCAAGAGCAAGAGAAGCCAGCCACAGCGCACGACCCTATGGCAATGTGGGAAGGCATCCCAGAAGGCCAAGGCTGGAGCAGAATTATTGAGGAAAAAACTGAAGATTAGTCCCCAGTGGCACACTCTGTCATACATTTCTCTCTCTCAGGTTTGGTATAGGTTCTGGGTCTCGGTAGGGGCCTGGATTAAGCTAAATATCTATGTTTGTATCTTTTCAGTTCTATTTTATGTTCATGTTCACTATAGTATGGGCAGTAGGCCTTGCAAAGTCTGTAACGCGTCTGTCTGTTTGATGCCCCTGCGCGGGCCGTTTTGGTATGACTTGGAAACAACTTTGTGTTTTATCATGTGGGAAGTGTTGCCCCTACGAGGGCGAATTCTGAGTCAAGTAAAGCCACCCAAGGTGCCACAGGAGGCCCTGGGCAGCATGTCTTTTTGATTGTAATGTTTACCTGTATATAATATAATAGATTAGATAGCTTTGCCGAGATAATATATATATATATATATATATATATATATATATATATATATATATATATATATATAATATATATATATATAATATATATATATATATAAGTTTGGAAATAGTAGCGACTCAACATATCTTAAAAGAATAACCTTTCCCTTGAGAAGACACAGTCACAAAAGAATGCACTAGGTCATGATTTCAAAGCATTACACATATACACAAATATTTTCCCCTGGATCCCAAAATCGAGACTACCAGCTTGATTTTTCATCATATTCCTTTCAATGTTACAATACATATTTATACATGCCAAAGCATCCAATACTGTGGACAGAAAACCATCACGTCTAAAACCATGGACGGAAAACCATAGTTAGGTCCACCCAACCTAATATAGGGTCCAAAAAAAAAAATCTCAGGGTGCTGCCCCACACCCCGTAGAGGTGGACTACCCGCCCCTCTCAAACCCCCTATGACCCCCCCACTACGGAATTGATGCAAAGAAGGGGGGGCTCCACTCCCTGGTTCACTGCATAGGTTATTCGTGGAAAGAATATTACACAACCCAACATTCTCCCACTTGTTGTTTTCTTTCCATAAGGGGCCACGGGAGAGCTTAGTCATTTTTCCAGCCCTAAAACACCCATTGTTTCTCTACACCAGGAGAACTTCTCAGAGCTCACAAATTTTGTCAATGCATCTGCAGTATTATTCAAAGTGTCCACATTTACCAGCAACACCTTTTTGTCTTCTATCATATCCCTCACAAACTGATACTGAACATCAATGTGCTTTGTCTTTGAATGATAACCAGGGTTCTTTGCCAAGAAAATTGCACTTTGGCTATCATATTATATCATTATAGCTCCCTGTACTGACCCCATACTTGAGCACAATCTCTGCAACCAAACTAATTCCTTGCTTGCATGATTGGCTTCCATGTATTTTTCCTATGTAGTTGATAATGCCACTATAGATTATTTCTTACTCATCCAATTGACTGCACCTCCAAATAGGTTAAACACATACCCACTAGTAGATCTTCTCTCAACGAGATCTCGAGTCGAGTCTGCATCAACAAAGCCATGGATATCCAAAATTCTGTCCAATCCTGGTCTTCCTTGGTAGCACAAACCATAATCACTAGTGCCACGCAAATACCTGAAAACCCGCTTCACTGTTGTCCAATGCTCCTTCCTTGGTTTTGACATAAACCTGCTCAATACTCCCACTGCATGTGCAATGTCGGTCTAGTACAGACCATTACATACATCAAGCTACTAACTATGCTTGCATATGGAACACGGGACATATCCTCTTCCTCTTCTTGTGTCTTAGGACATTGTTCAACATATAACTTTACACCTACAGGAATAGGAACCTTCACTGGTTTACTATCCTACATATTAAACCTCTGCAATATTGTCTTGACATACCTCCTCTGCTTTAACCGGAGCTTCCTCTTTGCCCAATCTCTTTTAATTTCCATGCCCAAAATATAGTTTGCAGCACCAAGATCTTTCATGTAGAATTTGGAGGAAAATTGGGTCTACAAATCCTGGATAATTTCTTTTTCATTTCCAACCAGCAACATATCATCCACATACAAGACCAAATAAATAACACAGTCACCAATTACTTTAAAATACACATAGTGATTTGCTTTGCTTCTAGTGAAGCCAAGTCCCCGTATAGATGTATCAAATTTTTTATACCACATCCTTGCTGACTATTTTAACCCATACTTAGACTTCTTTAACTTGCATACTAGTTCTTTCTTACCCTTCATCGCAAAGCCTTTAGGTTTCTTCATGTAGATATCCTCTTCCAGATCCCCGTGAAGAAATGTTGTCTTCACATCCATCTGTTCTACCTCAAAAATCAAAAGCGACAACAACAGATAAAAGTAATCTAATAGAAGTTACCTTGGCAACAGGAGAACAAATATCACCAAAATCAATTCCCGGCACCTGGGAATAACCTTTTACTACCAACCGAGCTTTGTATTTCTCCACCTTTCCTTCTGCATTTGTCTTCTTCTTGAACACCCATTTGTTGCCAATGGGTTTCCCTCCAGCTGGAAACTCACCAGATCCCAAGCCTCATTTTTGTGCAAAGATGTCATTTCATCAACCATGGCCTCTTTCCAGAGTTTTCCATCCTCTGAATCTACTGCTTCTTTCATAGTTCTGGGATCATCATTAGTAATATATAAAGCAAAATTTCAACAGAAAATGGATGGACTATACCTTTGTGGCTGCCTTATTTCTCGAATTGATCTTCTTACACCTGGAGTTTGTGGCTTTTCATCTTCTGATTCATCCTCTAATGTAGAGTCTAATTCTTCATCCTTTAGCTCAAACTCTATCTTCTCAAGTTCCTTTGATTGGACTTCATGCTTAGTAACATCTTTCACCTCTCTGAACACCACATCTCCGCTATACACAACCTTCCTTGTTGCTAGGTTCCAAAGCTTATAACCCTTTAAACCACCCTTATACCCAATAAAGATGCACTTTTCAGATTTACTATCCAACTTGGTTCGTTTCTCCTTTGGAACATGTACATATGCATCACATCTAAATACCCTCATATGTGAAAGAGAGGGGTTCTTACCAGTCCATAACTCTTGTGGAGTCTTATCCTCAAACGCTGATGAAGGTGATATATTGACCAGGTAACATGCTGTCTCCACCGCCTCTGCCAATAATTCTTGTCCTAACCCGACACCACTGAGCATGCTTCTTACCCTTTCCATCAATGTCTTGTTCATTTTTTCTGCAACTCCATTTTGCTAAGGTGTATATGGAGTAGTATTTTGCCGTGCTATACTACATGTCTTATAGAATTCTTCAAATTCCTCACTACAAAACTCTCCACCGTTATCTGTCCTCGGCACCTTTATGTTCTTCTCTATCTAGTTTTCCACTAGAGCCTTAAATTCTTTAAACCTGTCAAAGACTTCAGATTTCTTCTTAAGGAAATATATCCATGTATTCCTTGAGAAGTCATATATCAATGATACATAATACATAGAGTTACCTAGTGATGGAACCTTCATAGGCCCAAACACATCATTGTACACAAGCTCTAATATCTATTTTTCCCTCTTACCAATAGAGGGGAACCTCACCCAATTCTGCTTCCCATACACACAATTTTCACTAATCAAAATCTAGAGAGATATTACTCATACCTCCTACCATAACTTTACCATGAAGTATTCGAAGGCCCTTGTCTCCAATATGTCCAAGCCTTTCATGCCACAACATGGTCTTCTCTCTAGAGACCACTAGATTTTCTGCTCCACTTTCAGGAACCACAGAACTGTTGCATCCATCAACAACAGTGCTACCTTGCAGCTTGTACAGAGTTCCAGTCTGAAGTCCCCGCATCAATACCAGTGCTCCTCGAACCATCTTGTAGATATCCTTCTCGAACATTATTTTTACACCTGCATCATCCAACTTGCTTACAGAAATTAGATTTTTGGCTAATGCAGGAATATGTAGAATGCTTGGAAGTGTTCTAATGCTTCCACCTTGCAACTTCAACTTTACTTTTTCGTGACCAATGATTCTAGACTTCCTATCATCCCTTAAGAAGACATCACCACCATCATATTTATCATACTCGTAGAACCACTCTCTATGGGGAGTGAAGTGAAAGGATGCACCTGAGTCAATCAACCATGCCTCATGACCTACATCTGTACTTGAAGAAGCCAAGTACACATCCCCACCTTCATCTGAGGTGGTTTTTGCCTCCGCGGAAGAAGCATCATCAGATCCCTTTCCTCTGTCAGGAGATTTAGAATTAGAGTGCTTTTTATAGTGCCCTTCTTTTCCACATTTCTAGCACACTACCTTTACAGGTTTTCATGGAGATTTAGATCTCCCTCTAGATTTAGATCTCCCACTCGATGACTTATTTTTGTTTCTGTTCTGGGACCGTCCTCTTACAAACAAGGCATCACCATTCTGGCTCTCCATATTTTTCCATCTCATCTCCTCTGATAGCAAAGATGAGACTATTTCATCAAATTGCAAGCCAGTTAAATTGCTACCTATTGCAATAACCAGACTATCCCACGAATCCGCTAGAGAACACAACAAAATGATGCAGTTATCTTCATCTGAAATTTTAATATCGACAAATAATAACTGACTTACCACTGTATTAGATGCGTTCAGATGCTCTGTCACCGAGTCTCCATCTTTCATCCTCAGGTTATACAGCTTTTTCCATAGGAAGAATTTATTCACTAGAGACATAGATTGGTACAAAGTCCCTAACTTGTCCCACAAAGGCTTCGTCATAGCTTCCCCTGATACATTCAGCAATACTGAATCTAAGACACACAATCGTACTGTGTTCTTTGCCTTTCGACCCAACCTCTTCCATTCTTCATCAGACACTCCCATTAGTTTAATACCTGGATCTACTGTGATCCACTGATCTTTATCCACCAACAGATCCTCCATCTTGAGTTTCCATAACTCAAAATTTTAACCATTAGATTTATCGATCTCTAACTTTCCACTCCTCGCCATCTTCTTTCACCACCAAAATCGATCCTGCAGATATCCCACTAAACAAGGTCTACCATAGGCGCGAGCAAAACCCCTCAGCACAAAGGCGTCCCCTTGAAGCCAAAACAACTCTCATACCAAATGTAGGTTTTAACCCTGTACAAAAATTACCTGCATACAAATTCTAAAACATAGAAATAAACAGTGTGAGAGCATAACACATAAAACACATATACACAGAGATTTTCCCCTTGATCGCAAACCGGGACTACCATCTTTCTTTTTCATTATATTCCTTTCAATGTTACAATACATATTTATACATGTTGAAGCATCCAATACCATGGACCAAAAACCATCACGTCCAAAGCCATGGACCAAAAACCATCACGTCCAAAGCCATGGACCAAAAACCATAGGTATGTCCACCCAACCTAATATAGGGTCCAAAAAAAACAAAATCCCCGGGGCGCTGCCCCGGACCCCATAGAGGGGGGCTACCCACCCCCTATGACCCCCTCACTGCGTAATCGACACAACAAAGAGGGGGCTCTACCCCCCTGATTCACTACATAGGTTAGTCGTGGAAAGAATATAACACAATGCAACATTCTAATGGTTTGCAGTAAATGATAAGCATAGTTTAATCTCAATGTACAAAAGACCTCTCACATTTAGAGATGGTGTGAAAATAAGTTGTATTGTGAAAAGAAATTGGTGGAAAAATGAGTTTCTTGTTTTCGTTGGTTGTCTCATGCTTAAAGGAAAAGAGATTTATCTAGAATAGTCAAGGAATATTGAGCATACATTAATATTCAATGATATTTGTGATCACATTTTAGATGACCATATCAAACTTATGAAAATGAAAACATTTAAAGAAATATTATTCCTTGATTGCTACTTTCATATGTGAAGAGATGAGTAATCATATTGGGTCTATCAAAAATCTTGAAGTCCTTTGAAGAAGTTGAAATATAGATATAATTCACATTCATAACTAGAGCTATTTCAATTATTGGTGAAGTTCTTCAACCTTGAAATGGAGGAAATTAATCTCAAAGATTTATGTTTTGAAATTAAATCCATCATGCACGATGTTGATGTTATTAGTGTGAATGTAGGAATTTATCTCATGACCTTCATTAAGGCCCTCTACCACACATGCTCTCATTATCTTAAATCACTTAGAGCTGGTTCACAGCTACAATCTTTTGATTTTGACTCCTTGGTGGATACAAATACAGAATGTGAAAAGGATTTTGAGAAGAATGTCCCTCCAGCCAAGCCATTGGAGATATTTTGTGCCTTGCGAAAAACGGGTAGAATCAATGACGTGATTCTAATAGAGGAGATTGCAATAAGAAAGGATGCAAAAAAACAAAATTTAGAGGCAAGGGTAGGAAAATTGAGGTGAGAGGTTTGATTTTTACTATGTTTGGTGTACTAAGAATTTTCATGAATAAAATACATGTAGGATCTCATGGGACAAGACTAAAAACAAGAAGAAACAATAGGAAAATAATGGAAAATCTGTTAAATCCACTCATTTTGTTCTTTCTCACTATAATTTTGACACAAAAAATTCCACTTCAAGAGCATGTAGATATATATAGTTAATATACTTTGGTATGCATGGCCACATGAATATCCCATCTAATTTTGTAAATAAATATATCATGGATTTTATTGATGACAAAACTAGGTTCTATTGGATTTATTTTGTAAAACATAAGTTTCAAGCTTTTGAAAGATTTAATTTTTTTCATGTATGGATTGAAAATGAAGTGAATGTAGTATTAAAATTATTTGTTTTGATAATTGATGGGAATATATGATTAATATATTTTAAAGGTGTGTTCACCAACATGGAATCAAGCATCAAACCATTATTCCATGCAATATTCAATATAATGGTGTAGCAAAAAGAATGAACATGGTGCTCTTGAATATGCTATGATTATGCCATTTTTCAAGGATGCGAAGTTGACATTTTGGGATGGTGTAGTTCTATGTCAAATGTATGTGGAAAATACAGTTCCATCACATTCACTTGGGTGCAAAACTTCTTATGAAATTTGGTATGGCTACATTCCATTGATAAGGCATCTCATGGTCTTTAGTTCCATTTTCTATGCTTTATTTTTTAAGTAGAAAAGAAATAAGCTTCATTCAAGGAGTTGAAAGTGCATCTTCTTGGCGTACTCAAATACCACCAAGGCATATCATTCTTACGGTGAGGTAAAAAAGTTTTCAATCTCTCTGGAGGTGTTATATTTTCTTGAATCAAGCAAGTTTTTTTTTTTTTTCAAAGTAGTAGCTCAAACATCTCGATAGGTTCATCAATTTCTGTATTCAAGCTTTTGTGATCCATAATGAATTAAACAAAGTCTTTCGGTAGAAATCACATGAGAGAATTTTTTGGCCAACGTGTTTTGAACCAACAAGTGTGGTTCATCAATGTAAATACATATTATAAGTGGGGATACTTTTCTTGGACCAATCATTCAAATATCCTTTTGAGGTGCCATGTCCCCCTCATGTAGAAGATCTAGCCACCTCATCAAAATAGGAGGTTCAATAGGAATATGTGGTTGGTAGGAATGAAAGACTAAAATTTTGATGAAAATTCAACACTATCTCAATCAATTAAGTAATATGGACCATCAAAAAAAAAAATCAAAGTGGCTTATAAAGACACCTAAAATTTTTCATCCCAATGAGGTTGGAAAGATAAGAATTAGAAACTCAACAAGATAACATGATGGAGGTTATGTAAACAATATGATTTTTTCATATGATTGTGAATTGGATTTATCTATTAACATTTAACCAGCTTTCGCTGAAAAGGTTACTTCTCATGAGGAGTGGAAAGAATCCATGTATATGATTCTCTCATAAAGAATGGGACATGGAAGTTGGGGGACCCTCCATTTAAAACTAAGATAATTGGATGTAGGTGGGTCTACAAGAAAAATTACAAATTAGATGACTCACTTAATAAGCATAAGATGAGTTTGGTAACAAAAACATATGCATTAAAAAAAGGGATAGATTTTGAGAATAAATTTCCCCCCATGGAAAAATGGGATACCATTCAGGCTTTCTTGGTTTTGGTGGAATAAAATAGGTGGAATAGAATAGGTGGAATATTAATCACATGGATGTGCCTATAAATTTTTCGAATTGGGTTTTGAAAGAGAATTTCTACGTGCTTCAACTAGAATGATTTGCTAAGAAAGGTCAAGAACATAAGGTATGCTGATTCATCAAGTGTCTATATGGCCTAAAGAGAGTACCTGACACATGGTATAAAAAATTAAATGAGCATCTATTGGAGATCAATTTGAAGCATTATAATATTGATGATGTAGCTTTGTTTAAGAACATTGGAAAAATGTTGTTTACTTTGTGGATTACGTAGATGATCTTTTGATAATAAGGAACAATGGAGCATATATTGAACAATGAAGCATATATTACACCCATAAAGAAAGAATTGAAGAAGGGCATTGAGATGATATAGATGGGACATCTTCACTATACTTAGGCATTGAAGTAACTCATAATCCAAAATATGTATTCATCTCCCAAAAGTAATACACTCAGGAATTGTTAAACAAATTTTCCATTGTTGATAACAATCCTCTGTCTAATCTAATGGAAAAAAATATATGAAATTAACATTAAAAAAAACATGAATGGATTTGAAGATGCAACTATATACATACAACTTGTAGGGAGGCTTATCTATCTTACTGTTACTAGACCAAATAATACAATTTGTGGGTGGATTTTTTTCACTTTCATGCAAAAACCTTTTGAAGGACATTGGTGTGTTACAAAGAGAGTTTTTATGTGCTTGAAAGGAAATAAAGTCTTTGGGATTAGATCTTATACCGTTGAAGACTTTAGATTAGTTGGAGATTTACATCCAAACATTGATGGGGATAATGATAATAGAGTGTTCTCTATCTATGGATTTGTAGAGTTATGTCAATCTTATATTTTACATTATCTAGATCTAGTGTTTTACATTTTTGTCGTGGTTTCAATATATGTTTGTTATCGGTTCTTGTTTGAAGATAAGTGTGCATGAGGACATGAATCTTAGAGATGCCTTAATTGTTGATAAAATATTCTTGCCATCTTTTCAATATAAGTATATGTCATTTTTCTTTGTTGAAGAGGAGTGCACATAAGAACGAAAACTCTTAAAAATACTTTAATTATTTTTAAAACTCATTAAAAAAATTATATTCTCATAATAAAAAATGTAAACCTAACAAAAATTACCTTACTATAATATCATTTAATGATTAATGTTAATCTCAATACACATTTAAACATATATTTAAAAAAAACTCTAATTTAATTCACACTAAATCTATTTTGATATACTTATCTATATATTTTTCCATAATTTAAAAAAAAATATTTGAATAAAGAGAAAAATTTGGAAGCCAAATCCTTCTTTGAAAAATATAACAAGAGAATCTCGCCAAATTATCATAAAAACGTAACCATTATTATAATTAAATTTGGCGTTAATAAATATGGTGAAGAATGTCAATAGTATATATCGTACCGTAAATTTCATAGCCGTGGTATTCAACTATTTTAAGTTTTGGTTACATTTCTAATTCTATATGCTTTTTAAAGTGTAAGTATTATTAGATATTTAAAAAATAAAGAAAAAGACGAGGAATGGTTCAACGTGTGGCTTTATGGGTTAATACATCGTTCCTTGTGGAAAACATGTTGTATGGTTAAAATCTTCAAGGATATTTTTAGAAATGTAATACATCACTTTTTTACAAATGGACAGTGAGGGTGGATTATTTCGGTAATATGTTTAGTTTGAAGCGTTATGTGAAATGTTAACTAATGCTAGGAGAAAGACAACACATATTTTAATATTTAATTCGATCATCGCTCATTTTCATATTTTAATTATTTAATCTTGTTATGGCTCCACACGGTCTCCTTTGTGCTACCTAAATGACCCTCGCAGGTGCTCTATTCAGATTTTCCCACAATCCACTTCGCATTCTTCTTGGCATGCCTATGAAGGCCTGTTTAATGAACAGTTTGGGAGGTGAATGTCAGTGCTATGTAAGAGCAATCAATTCTTATGGAAGTTGCATTGAATCCTTCTGTGTGGTGAGGTTTAGTGAACATTTTGGGAGGCGAATGTCACCGTTATGCACCAAGCACAACAATGCACCAGAGAATGCCGAATGACCACCCTCGCCACTATCCGGGCTCCCCGGCGACTATGTAACTCAGCCACTGCACACCATAAAACAATGCTGCTCGTAATGTTACTAATTTTATCTTCTAACAATTATGAATAAAAAATAGAAGATATTGTTAGTATGTGAGAAGAATTGAAGAGACCAAAACTATATGTAGCAGAGGACTATTTTTCTCAGTATTACAAATCACTTCAATAAGATTACAACAAAAATATCAGTAATAAATGACTAGAGTGAAATTCGACTTAAACTGGACAGAGTGAAATTGAATTAGGACATTTGTGATTGGAATTAGAATTTCCAACACTCACCTTAATTTCAACCACATGAAGATTCACTTAAGATGCCTGCTAATCTATATCTCAGCTAAACTTACAATTTAAAAATTGACTTCAACTAAGTTTACTTTTCTTCTTCTCTTCTTCCTTATTTTGTACAATAAATACCCTTGTGTACCATATAACTGCATCGCTATAAATATATAATTATATAATTATTAAGAAGAGGACAAGTAGATGAAATTATAGCAATTTATCAATCAATAACCTCTGGAATTTTAATATTATGTACATAGTACAATATAATTGTGAAAGTTCTTAAAATGTTTAAGAACTTGTGAAATTGAAATTTCGGATCTTCAGCAACCTAGCAGAACAATGTGTCTCAAATGTTATGTTGAGAGTTCGTTGATTCTCTAGTTACGTTTGACAATATACTATCAATTGTGAGTTCCTATGACTAGATATAAAAGAGGGCGTAATACCGTTTGGAGAGGTATGACTGTTGACTTTTTACCTTCCACATTGACCCAGGGAGTGGACCGGTAGTGGTAGGTACTTTGATACTGCTGCTCTCCGGAAAGTTAAATTTAACTTTCTTTGAAAAGAGGGATAATGGCTCACGTGGGAATAATATGGAAAATATATCATTTTATTTTTATGATTTTAGATATGTAAAGTTTAAAATAATTGAATTATTCTTTATGAAGTTAAATAAATTTAATTAAATAAATAAATATATATATTATAATATTTATATATTGTTATATATAATATATATATATATATAACAATTGAATTATTCTCGTGTTTTTTTTCGTTGATGTTTACATTCTCTACCCAAATATGGCCTGCACTATTGATGGATTATGAATTAAATAGGTTAAAAGTGATATATGACAAGTATTTTTAAGGTTCCATAAATATTTAACGAAATTTAATTTTTAAAATTTAAAAATTAATTAAATATTTAAAATTTAAAAATAATTGAATATATGATTTTTTTATTTGTTGGTTGGATATATATGTATGAAAAATTAAATATAGTTGGTGCTTAATGATCAATTTTTCAAAATATGCCTTTGGAGCACAAATATATTTAACAACACAATATTTTACTAAATGAAGGGAAATTAACTTATTTTTCTTTTTACATGATTATATATATTATTTTCCAAAAAGTAATTAAACATATTGACTCGCAGTTAATTTGTTCGATCTATAATTTGTTCTATGTCATGACATGATTATATTATTGACATCTACTTTGATAATTGTT
>APFE030237591.1:54711-93681 GCA_000404065.3 Pinus taeda
ATTATTATTGTTATGTAGGCTCTGATTATGTTATGACCCCTTAGACTCCTATATATAGAAAGGAGGTCTTTTCATTTGTATCATCCAAGAATTGTGTATTTATGTAATGTAAAGGAGGTTGCCCCCTCGAAGAGGCTAAATTCTAAGGCGTTGGTCTATCTTTTCTATCTTTTATTGAGCCGGTTTCATTACAACCAACCACGGTCAATCATGGTCAACCTTGGTCAAGCATTTTCAATGATGCTTTGTAAAATCAAACATGGTCATCCATGATCAATCATGGTCAATAATTAGTTATTTATTATTATTATTCATTAATTAATGATGAATAATAATATTGTTAATATTTTCTTAATAATAATTATATTTTTAATATAATAATAATGTTAATAATGTTATTACATTAATATTATGTATTCTATCAATTTTGGTCTTGATGATGGACCCCCTTTGGGGTTCGAAATGTCGACATAATGAACATAATACTGTGGATAATTTGGATCATGCTACTCCATAATAATAATGTGATTAATATACACCTTTGGTGTATATTAGCCACGTTTATTAATGTGGTTTGCTAGTATTATAATTTCATAGTAAAATAAAAAGACGTTATATATTTTATTTTTAAGCTTGGATTGTAATTGAATTGTAAGATTAAGTTAGTAGAGGGTTTGGTTATAATGATATTTATTGATTCTGTAGTTAATTTTTTAACATTTTAAATTCACAACTAAGTTAAGGATAGGTAGAAATGTTATGCAAAGAAAAATTACTAAGAGAATTCAAAGTAAGAGAACATGTGTTCTTAGAAATGAAGTCCAAGTGAAGTTCTTTGAAATTGGGAAGTTGCACTAAATTGCAAGCTAGATTTTGTGAGGCATTTGAGATATTAGATAGGATAGGACTAGTTCCATACATGTTTGTATTTCCTACTTTTATGAAAGTACATGATGTTTTTAATGTATATTTATTGAAAAAATGTACGCATGATCCATGTCACTAATTGGATTTTGATATAGATGGAGCCCAAGGAGGACTTCCAAGTTGTGTCAATCCGTATCCTAGATCGAAAAGTCAACATTCTATAGAAGAAAGTTTCAAGGTAGGTAATGGTAAAATGGAACTATTATAACCCTAGGGACATGACATGGGAACTTTAAGATGCAATGTTGGAGGCATACACTCAAATATTTTGAAATGTTAACATATATGTGTTTCTTTATCTATACATTTGTATGTTGATGTGCACTGAAGAAAATAAAAAAATAAAGGGGAGGCGAATCTAATGCCCTAGTTTCAATCCTGAGGACTTGTAATGTGATGTATATATGTGATAATGGTTGAAATCCAAATTTTACGGTCAAGGGTTGAGCATTTTAATTATGTACAATGAAAATATAAATAAAAAAGCATAGTCAACTACAATGCGAAGGGGATGAGATCATAGGGAGCTATGATTCTACAAAAGAGTAATATGATAAGGCTTAAGGAGGCTCATAGGGCCAAAGTCTATAAAATAATATTTTATCATAACTAATTTCTCTTACCTTGAATTATAAAAAAGAGTCAACCATGTAAGGCACGCCAAGGTAGTTTTAAAGGTAGTTGGGTGGAGTTCTATAGATGTCAAGGGGAAAAATGTGTCCATGCATACTTACTCTCTAATTGTGGGTTCATTAGGGATGATTTAGCCATCATTCTACAATCATTTTGCAATTTATTGGCATCGTTATGCATTATTGAAGTTAAGCATAGGATAGATCAATCAAAATTATTGATGACTAGGAACCGGTTTGAGGACTGGTAAGAGCTAGGGTTTACAGAAAAATCAAGTGTTGGACACCATGGAGAGTCATAAGGGGGGAGCTCCACTCCCTCCTACAGTTAGGTAGTCTCCAGTTGCGGCAAGAAACCACTGGAGACTGTAAAAGGTTTTTCAGGAGAAGGGAAATAGAACAACAAAGACAGATAGGAGAAGAATAATAGTCAAGAAGAAGCCAGAAAAGAGAAAGGAGTTGAGAAAAATAACCAGAATGTAGAAACTAAAAAAGAAAATGGCCCTTGTAAGCCTAAGACTAGTATAACACCTAGAGTAGTTTTAAGTGATCCAGTGCTGCAGGCACATAGGGATCACATGATGACTTACACAATCATTTGTAAATTCATGGGGTTATGGCCAACAGAGAAGGTGCTACAGGCATGGATTAAAAATCATTGGAAACCTAAAGGGGATATATACCTACACCTTGGTTCAATGGATTTCTTCATTGTAGTTTTCACTAACATTGAGGATAAAGACAGGGTGTTCGAAGGCGGGTCCTACTTCTATGTAGCATTAGGCCTATATATGCAGCCTTGGATGATGAATTTTGTCCTGGAGTGAGAGACTTTCACTTTGGTCCTGGTTTGGGTAAGACTCTACTCCCTACCTCTAGATTACTGACAACCAGAATCATTATCAGCAATAGGAAATAAACTAGGGCATTTTGTTAAAATATCTGAGGCCACTAGAAGGGGAAAGTACACTTCCTTTGCTCGTATATGTGTGGAGATGGATCTCTCTGGAGCACTACTGGATGAAGTGATCTTGGAAGTTTTTGATGAAGAATGGGTACAAGCGGTGGAATATGAACATGTTCCTTTCGGATGTCGCAAATGCCATGAACGTGGGCATCTATTTAGGGACTGCCCTCTCAACAAAACAGAATGCAGAACTAAAGCCACAACAGGGAATGATACTGATGGATTTCACAAGGTGGGAAATAGAGGTAAAGGAGGGAAAAGATTACAAAAAAAACAATGAGGAAAAGCGGACAAGCAAGAACAAGTACAAGATACTAGAAAAAGAAGAGGATTTAGAAGAGGAAAATCAGTCTATGGAGGGCCCAGGGGAGAAGGAAAAGGAAAAAAATATGGAGGAAATATAGAATACTAACCAACAAAAGGAGACTATGATAAGCAACATAGAACTTGATAAGGACCAAGAGATGAGTCTGAGTGAAGTGGAAATGGAGGATCATGAACTACATGATATTCTTGAAAGAGAACATCTAGATCTAGAAAAATTCTTGAAATAGGGAACCACGGAAGGAATGGATTCGTTACCTCAAGAAGAGTTTGACAGAGTGCAGTGGCTATTTCTATGGACAAATTAGGTTAAACGGTTAGGAGGTAAAATAAACCTTGAAAATCAGGACAACGAAGGGGTGAAAACCGTAAAAACCTCAACAAGACTAGCTCCCATAAACCTAGGCAGGGAAAGGGGTAGAAAGAAACAAAAAGAGTTACTGATAGAATGTGGAAAACTGATGATAGATTCAGGTAAGTTGAAAAATCTAACCAACTATTATTTTACAAATATTACTGAATGAAGATCACATCTTGGAATATTAGAGGTCTAAGAAGTAAAATGAAACAAAGGAATCTTAACAATAGAATGAAAGAAGAGAAACCTGATATGAGTTTCATCCAGGAGACTAAATGTTCAATAAAAAATATGAATTTCTAGAAGTCAAAGTAGACAAAATAGCAGGAGGTATTCTCACACTTTGGAACCCTCAAAGAATAAGTAAAGTGGATGTTGAAGCATCTAGGAACTACTTATCAGTGGTTATCCAGCCTTTGAGATATATGGAAGTTTATTTAATCACAAATGTTTATGGTCCACAGAAGCCTGATGACAAACTCAGAATACTAAAGTCACTAGATGATTTGAGAGATAGATATTGATGAATACCATGAATCTTGGGAGGGGAATTCAACATGATCAGGTCCCTATTGGAAAAAAAGGGTGGGACCAAAACACTAGGCAAAGACTCTGTAGCATTTTAGAATTTTATTAACAATATGAAGCTAGTCGACATAGATACAAGTAATGGCCTCTTCACCTAGAACAACAAAATAGGTGGAGAGTCTCAAGTGGCCTCAAAGCTTGATAGATTCATAATCTCAGAGGACCTTATGCTCACAGGCCTTGATATGATGGTGAGGATTCTCCCCTTTGGTGGCTCGGACCATTGTCCTGTTTAACTTAAGGCATCCTATATAGGAACCCCAAAAAATAGACTCTTTTAGTTTGAAAATATCTGGCTTACCCATCCAGACTTTATTGGCAAAATTGAAAAATGGTGGAAAGAGGATTTGCAGATTCAGGGAACCAGAATGTTTATTTTGCAAAAAAGATTGAGACATATCAAAATCAGGCTCAAGTATTGGAATAAGAATGAGTTTGGCAACATTTTTGAAGCTAAAAAATTTATTGAAAGGAAAATAAAGGAAATTAATTAGACCCTAATCACTGAAGGCTTTGATGGGGAAAGAAATGAACAAGCTAACAATCATCAACGGGAATGGGAGGACTTATGCAAACAAGAGGAAATATTTTGGAGGCAAAAATCAAGAGTACAATGGCTAAAAGAAGGAGATAGAAACAAAAGGATTTTCCACAGATCTACCTTGGAGCACAGATCTCACAACAGGATCTCAACTACCAAGGATTCCAGAGGTAACCAGCTCAATACCCAAAAAGACATAGAAGATGTGTTGGTTCAACATTTTCAAGGCATATCGGAGGAACCTCTAGTAGAACGATCACAATTTATCAATGACTTCACAAAGCACATCCTAAAGCTTGTAACAAGAGAAGACAATTATAATCTTAATAAGCCGGTGAACGAAGAGGAGGTCAGTGAAGTCATCAAAGATATGCAGAATGGAAAAGCACTAGACCCGGATGGTTTCAATGTGGATTTCTTTAAAGCATGTTGGAGCATTGTCAAGCAATATATACTGAATGTGGTGGAGGACTCCAGGAAGAATAGAACTGTATTGAAGGCATTCAACACAGCCTTCATCTCCTTGATTCCAAAACAGGACAACGCTATGACACCTGACAGATTCAGGCCTATAGCTCTATGAAATGTGGTGTATAAAATAATTTCCAAAGTAATTGCCAATAGGCTTAAACCTCTTCTACCAACTCTGGCTTCTAGGGAGAAAATGGGATATGTGGAGGGCAGACAAATTCTCAACAATATCATTCGGGCTCATGAGGTGGTTCACTCTCTGACAAGTAAGAGGCAGGCAGGAATGATTATGCAATTAGACCTAGAAAAAGCTAATGATAAGTTAAATTGGGCCTATATTAGGAAAGTCCTTCTAGCCTATGGATTTGACCACAACTCGGTGAGATGGGTAATGGCGCTTGTTACTACCTCCAGTTTTCAATTCTGGTAAATGGTTTTCCATCAAATATCTTTAATCCTTCAAGAGGTCTCTATTGAGCTAATTTGTTTACCGAAATTAACAAAAATATTTATTATCAATCCGGGTTGGTAATACTTTGAGGCAAGTTCACTATGTGTGAATATCAGATGTAATTAAACCTTGAAATATAAGTTTTTAAAAAACTAAAGCAATACATACTACAACTCCAATTCAATTGGTTTGAAAAGAGGAAAAACATTGAAATGGTTCTTAACTCAAGAAGTCCACTTCTACCTCAATTACTACTTAATGAATCAGAGAGTGAAACTAACAACTTAAGATGGATAAATTATCAATGAAAGAAGGCTCCTAACTTAAGAGAAACATAATATGTTTCATCATAATTCATTCACCTTAATGCCAAAATTACATAAGAAAACTACTTGCGTGTAATCAAAGAAAACTAGTTACAGTTCACCAAGTTAACAGAAGGAGTGCTCAACTTAAGCACTCTGATTTTCCAACTTAATAAAATGATGAAAAATCCAAGATATAATGAAATCAATCACCATACATTAACCATAAATCAATTTGCAATCAAGCATGAAACTAGTTCTACAATAACCAGATTACAGGAAATAAAATTAGTTAACAAGAAAGTGTACTTAGCTTGGATTGGGGGCCCTCCACCATTTATTTGCACACTTTAAGAGTGATATTAGAAGCTCAAATTTAGTCACACATCCATATCATTGAACAGCAAAATAATAATAGAACAAGTCTTCAAATTAACTCTCCAATCCAAAAGTGTCTCAGCATAAAATTATAACACGTCAATACATAAGCCATCAAAGTCTTGGCTTTTAAATAGAAGTCTCATGAAAAAAACTGATCTATAATCATTCAAACAAACCCATATACTCTTACCCATCTATCTAAGTCGAATTCATCAGTCCCATCCCAAGAGATATGGTCAATCCCATAGAATCTCAAAACTACCCTATTTCTATGGGATTTCTGAATGACTAGTCATGATTGACTAGCACTAAATGGGCCTAATAAAGCTTGTTCTGTTCAAACTAAGCATAGATGGCTTAGTCCTAGTTCCCAATATATCCATCCATGCATCAAATTCATGCCCAAGTGTCCTGCAACCATATCAACCATATAGCTATTACGAGAATTTCTGAATCTGCCAATTTTTGCACTTAAAACCAATTTTTCATAAAAACTTTAGAATTTGAAAAATTAAAATTAAATACATGAATGGATATAAAAGACATCAAAATGGGATGGATAAATTTAAAAATGGATGGTAAATAGATGGATTAGTAAGTTTCTTACAGCAAAAACAAGACCAAAACTGAGGGCCAACAGTCTCAGGCAGGGAGACCCTCTCTCCCCCTTTCTCTTTATCCTTATGATGGAAGGACTATGGTGAGCTATCAAGTCTACTAAAGAAGAAGGTAAGATCCAGGGTCTCAAACTATCTGAGAATGAACATGCTTTAACCCATCAACAATTTGTAGATGATACCATGCTACAGGGAATTTGTACAGTCAAGAAAGCGCATGCTCATAAACAAATCCCGCGAGACTTTACTATGGCCGCGGGTACAAAGGTAAGCCTCTCCAAATCAAAGATTTTCTTTTTCAATACTAACATTGCTATTCAAAGAAATTTTTCAAGAATTCTAGGCTTTCAAATAGACATGCTACCATCCAAATATCTAGGAGTACCGCTCATAGACAAACCTCTCAGCAAGATAGTATGGGAGCCTGTGATTAATAAGTTGCAGGAAAAAACATGAAAATGGACAAGCAGATCCTTGAATTTCACTGGCAGGCTGGTGCTTACAAAATTTGTCCTTCAATCAATCCCCATCTTCATGCTTTTAGCCCTTCCAACTCCAAAAGGGGTTATGCAACAATGCAGAAATATCCGAAGAGATTTTCTTTGGGGCAAAGGGGAAGAAAAGAAAAATGGGCCTTGGTAGCCTGGGACAAGATATGAAAACCTAAAACACATGGAGGTCTAGGACTGGATGATCCTGAAGTGCTAAACAAAGTGTTGGGTGCAAAATTATGGTGGAGATGGTTAAAAGTGCCAAATGCTCCTTGGGCACAAATTTGGAGCCAAAAATATGCAAATAATTGGCAAACCAAGGACCACATAAGAATCTCTGGAAGTATAAAAGGCTCCCACATTTTGAATAAAGCTTGGAAAAATAGAGGCATAGTTCAGAATAACAGTTTTTGGGAAATGAGGGCTGGAAACCTTGCTTGGTTTTGGGAGGACAGATGGCAATAGGAACCTAAGCTATTAAGACAAGACTTTACAAATCTCAAGAATGATACTGACACTAAAAGGTTACTCAGAGTAAATGAATTTTGGGATCAGACAAATAGCGAAGAAAAATGGAGAATTTGGAAGGAGATGGAATCCAGGAACAATGCCCCCTTAAAAGCATAGGCTGATGCTCTAACATTCATCCTAGATCAAAGAAAGATCCTGATATCATATGATTATAATCAATTAAGATGGGGTAATAACAATGAAGGAAAATTTAACCTTAAAGAGGCGAAACGCATGGCCCTTCAGTTGGATTCCACATAACCGAATTGGGTTTGGAAGAAACTATGAAAGCACCAAATATGGATGAAAACCAAACTATTCATGTGGTTAGTGCATCATAAGAAAATTCTGACATGGGCAAACATCCAGAAAAAGGGTGTTTCTCGCCCATCCATATGCCAACTATGTGAATTACAAGATGAAACCATGGAACACCTTCTCAACCACTGTATATTTACTTCCTCGCTGTGGGATAGGATTATATTTATATTCAAACAAACAGATAGCGACAGTGGAAGCATTACCAACACCCTAAAGAATTGGAGGAGAAACTTCTTTGATTATGAAACAGTAAAAAAAGCTTGGGCTTTAGCTCCAAGCTTCTTAATATGGGATGTCTGGGAAGAACGCAATAATATAATTTTCAAAAATAAAAATATTTCTTCCCAGAGTATTATGGAAAAAATATTAAGACAGCTCAAGGAGACGGTTGGAACTTTAATGCAAGCACCCCCTAAAAACCCGCCCTTAGATTTTGATGTGTAGTTTCTTCTTCAGTTGGGTATGCAGGGGCTTATTCCTAAGGGTAACATAAGAATTGTAGATCATGTAGTCATTGATAAAGACTTCTGGCATCCTCCCCCTCAGGGATATTTGAAATGTAACATAGATGGAGCCTCAAAAGGAAACCCAGGTATGGCTGGTTATGGGGGAGTGATAAGGGATGAAAATGGTTGTATTCTATACATTTTTCACTGTAATTTAGGAAGAGCAACAAACAATATGGCAGAGCTAATGGCCCTAGAGAAATGTTTAGAAATCCTGAAGAACGACAATCTTTAGAACATCATTATTGAAGCAGACTTTGAGCTGATTATCAATTCAGTCAAACGAATCTATTGTGGCTCGACTTCGGAAAAAGTATTGAGACATTGGAGGCTTCTTCAGGTCTATCAAAGGATCCATACCTACCTTCAGAACATGAGGACCTTAAGTTTCAAGCATGTGCGATGGACCACCACTAGATTAGCAGATATATTAGCTAATAAAGGAGCTCTCTGTTCTAACAGTAGTAATAAGTACAAATGGCAGGAGGTTCCCCAAGACAGATTGAGGGATGACTATCTCAGCCAAGTGAATGTGGGTTGAGAACTTTATCAGAACAGGGGATTCTAGCAGATTGCATAAAATTGGGGTTTAGCAGATATACAGTCAAGATGCAGAGAATATTTTGGATGAATTTTGAAAAGAGCAGCCAGTCCTTTGTCAAATATATCAGCACATATCAGCTTAGACCTAGGGTTCTAAGGTGGGTGATGATTCACAGCAAGAGGGTTTATACAAACGATCCTTCACTACAGTTCAACTCTGCTTTGCTCTACTAGGAGATGGGGAGGAGAGCTTCCTCTCAGAAGAATCAGTGGAATTCCTACCATAGCAAGTGGTAGGGTCACGTTGGAGTATCTTGGATGTTTGATCGGAAATGGGTGCAGTTAATAGGCGGTATTGTGAGCCATACCATGGACAAGATGGTTTATGGGTTTTTAGATGGCCTCAATATTCAAAACGGTTTTCTAGAAATGAACCCAATACCACTCATTGCTCAACACATCTCCCCGGAAGGAGAGAGAATACTGCCTTTATCGGGCGAGTATTCCTCTTGCTACTCATCTATCTGATATCCCTTACAACCGTTGGATCAAGCAGATGAGGATCAATGGTCGAGATTCAATGAGCATGTTGGTGTGTCCGAGTTATATTCAACGCCTCCTCAATGGACCCAAAATTTTCTTTATCACAAAAATAATCCATCTTTAGGTCCACCACTATTCATTCTATACCGCCCTCAATATGGTTTCTGATTCATCGGGTACCTTCAAATCATGAAGTGGTTTTCTACAAATGAGCCCAATGCCACTCATCCCACAACACGTGGCTATAGCAGGAGAGAGAATATCCACTACATCGGGCTAGTATTCTCACGACTTCTTTTCCCCCTGATATGCCTCTTCGTCGTTGGATCTAACATCAATGCCCTACGTTCACTGTGCATGTTGGTGGATCAATGGCCTAGGCTTCCTTGGCGGGAAAGTAGTCTTCTTTTTGTGTGCCATAGCTCCTCTTCATGCTCACTATTAGCTGGGAGGGGACACGTGCTTTTGTGTTATGTTGTTTCCCACGCGCTGGTTCAAGAGGTTTAATTGTATCTTGCCCAGGTAGGGAGCCATTGGCTCTTTGCCCAAGGCGCCTAGAGAAGGCCATATCTCTGGCCTTTTTCTAACTTGGACTTTTGTATTTTATGTAATATATTTTACACAAGTCAATGATAAAAAGGATCGAATCTTGCTTAAATAAAAAAATAAGTTAAGCATAGGATAGAGAGGAATGTTCATTATGTGAACTGGACTATTATGCTTCTAATAGAAGGCCATGGATGCATGTTATGTAAATATAATATGAAATTTCTTGTGAGTAGGAACAAGTGAATGTTATAAGCTCATACTAGATACTTACCATCACAATATCTGTTGGAAACCTGGAGGGAATGAGGACTACTTAAGGGACTATAGGGAACATAAGAGGGCCATATTCCTTGGTTTGTTTAAATTAATGGGGGAAGAGACTTGGGTGGTTGGAAAGGCTATGTGAGTTTGACTATTATGAATATATTAAGTATTTAGCTATGTGATGTGCTTTGCAAGTCTTAGGAGGCCATTTTCCCTTGTGGACTTGCTACCCATCAAAAGTGGCTAACCCATAAGATAAAATTATTCGTCATTTGACAGCCAGCTAGTAAAAAACCCTATGATGGTTGATAGTTAGAATTATTCCATATTTCTCCACCTATTGCTTTTGTTAGTGTTCTCTCCCATATGACATGTTTTTTGAAGGAAGGTGGGTCATCTATTAGTAGGTACTCTAACCATTCTAGTGTTCATGTCCTCTAATTTAATGTTATGGGAATATTAATATGACTCACCAAGAAGAATGGATTATTAACCACTCTCGATTGTGTCCTTGTTCCCACACTTCACATGGGAGACTAGTCTTTCACTATAGTCAAGTGGTCATCCTCTGAGGCCTTATGGCTTAGAAAGAGCACAATTATGGAGGAATTGATTGATATAACATGTCTAGGGTAGTCCATACATTCCACTTTCCATCTCTACTGATTACCCATCTCAATTATTTGGATTGATAGTGATTGTTTATTGGGATTGACACCCTATATCTAAATCCTTAAGTCAAGGACAAAAACTTGGCTTCAAAGGATGATGCAACTGAAACAAAAATAAAATCATGTAAAGCCACAATGGAAGGAAAATGTGAAATGAAAAATATTGTTGCGACATATTTAGCATGTGGGAAAAATCTTAGCATGACCTCTACCCCCCTCATTATCCATCACATTGTTCCTCCAACACTCAATACTTTGTGTAAAATAAATGAACTGTTGAATGTCTCAATCACAACGAGTGAGAAATGGCTACATATTAAATAGATATTGGAAAATCATACATAAATATTTGGCTCATAGTTTATGCACCAAATAAAAATAAATTATTAAAGGAAAGGTACACTAGAGGGGTGGGAAAGGTAGGCCAAGCAAAGGGGTACCTCATGCTAACATAGTTTGTCCCTCCTTACATCATTACACTCTATATGTAGGACCTCCATTACTTAGTATCATGTCTTTGGCATCTTCCTTGAAGTCTTTTCCACACCATGACCACCATATCAATCCCACCTATGGAATGGTGGTTCAACCTGAGATATGCCACTCCTCTTGAGGACTAGAAACACCTAACAGGGGCGTTGAAGGAAAATTTCCTAACGTTAGTTTTACCTTTGAAGGAAATTTTATTATGAATTATTTATGTGCCTCTAACATTACATATGGTCCATTTTGATTCTTTAATTATTTTATGTCCCTAATGAATTCAATCTCACTAAATATTGAGAGGTTTTGTTTAGGCGACATTGCATGCAATGGAGATCCCATGAGGTATATATGGACTCCTCTTCAACACCTTCCAATATAGTAGGCATTGATCAACATTTTATTTAATTTCTAGGTATATAGCATCAAGGTTGGGGTTATTATTTTATTAAAATTATGTTAAGTAATGATTTAATTTGATGTGTTATTGACATCTTAATAGGGGTTACATTTAATAATTGGAAAAAGGAAAAAATATAGCATTGATTGCATGGTAAAACTTTATAATTAGGGTTGATGTCGTCACTTTCATTGTTTTTTTATGCATGACTCAGTTATAAAACATCACTTTCCTACCTCAACCTTGCACGCCTAGCCAATAACCTTGTTGATTGATTGATCTATGTTTGAAAGTCAATTTCTTTTAGATATTATATGTCATCACATGCCATATCATTGAATATATCTCAAACACTAACTTCTAATAGCTTGCTAATCTATTTAAAATATCTAAGGTTAGAGTACTTGAACCTTCATAAATATTATGTTAGCCTTATAGGCTCTACCAATACCTTATCCCAATCATTAGACCCTACATGACCTTAAAGTCATTATGTTGGATATCCTTTAAGTGATCTATCCAGGGTTGCATATGTTTTTGGATTTAATTCACCATTAAACAACTAGAGAAAGGCCATTGAACTAATAATGCTGGTCTGTCCCTTCCTCCCACAATCTCTAGATTTTCCGAGGCTTTGCACTAGGCCTACTTGATTTTGCAGTAACATTTTTAGTGTCATTTCTATGGGTGAGTTGGCGTCAAATTGTCATGATCCAAATCCTATTCTTCAATATTTGTTTATGAGAACATATCAAAGCCTAAGTTAGTATTTGTCATCTAATAAATCCTAATCCCATTTCCTCTCATGCGCTTCTAGTAGTTGGTCCAAAGGAGTCATTCTTCATATAAAGAATATTAATCCTAATACCATGAATAATTCTACCTCTCCCATTATAAAAAATATTTTTGGGATCCCTTCTACCTCAAGCATAACGGCCAACCCGTGGCTCAACACTACATACAATCATCTTCATATGAGTGGCATTCTAGGATACGCACATAAATTGCCTAAAAACTATGAAAAATGGTTTCCAAAATTCAATGGGACTAAAGTAATAATGGGTAAGAAAAACATGGATTAATTGTACTCATGCACTAGTGGAGGAATGATCCAAGAGAAAGGTGTGGTTATGAACATGTATAACCTCTTCTTGGAGGAAAATGATAGAGATTCGTACATAAATTTTCTTGTTTCGGGAATCAAAGAATGGAATGAATTCCATGAAGTATTAATAAAATATGGACCACTGCGAACAAATACATTCAATGCTATCTATGTTCCTAGAATCTAGGAAAATTGGCAATGAAAATTTTAAGGATTTCACTCAAATGTTTGACGCGTTTCTCAAGGAATTATTGTTGTTGTATAAGCCTACTGATAAGAATATCCCTTTTATTGTACATTGAGACATTTCCTAGACATATTGCATATGCCTTGAAATACAAGGAACCTCAAAGCCTTGAGAAATACAAAGCTTATGCCATAAAGTTTGAGCGCAATTTGACTACACCCAAGATTGACTTGTTGTCACATCCTAGAGCCAAGGTAGAGGTGAAACCAAGCCATTTACACAAGTTGAACGCACCTTGCAACTCTTTTCCAAAATGTTTCATAAGATCATTCATGAGTTGGTATAGGGGAAAATTTCCATGATTAATAACTTAACCATATTATACAAATAAAGAGGGACTCATCCTCATTATCTTCCTAAAATGCAATTAAAAAATCATAGGGCTCATAGAAGGAACCAAAACCAAACTGGTTGAAAGAATGTATCTAAAATACTTGTGCGTAACAATATTTCCCCTACTAATATGAAAAATCAAGAGGGATTTCCTTGGTGTCAAAAGTTTACCAATTTCCATAGAGAAGAGGAATGCCCTAATAATAAAGTTGAAAAGGAAGATATCCTAGAAAATTTAAACTTGATAAATGAATTTGGTCCTTTCACTACTTTTCTAAATGGTATATAATCCCTTCCTCAACAACATAATGAAGAAATAACTAGAGTACATGATAAATAATGTGATGAACATACTAATGTTGTTGAAAGTAAGTGTTGGGGCAAAGGAGAAAGGAGGATTTTTTTTTTGAAAATTTGTCTAAGGGGATATTATGCCAAGAGTAGCTGACATGAGACATAGTTATCTACAGAGATGTCTGAAATACCACACAGGTGTGCAATGGAGGACAATATGACTATGCAGTAACTGAAATATTCCTCGGCAAATAGGGTATCCTCCAACTATGTAGGTTGGTTAGACATGGCCAAAGGTAATGGTGGTGGTCAGTAGTACTATATGAATGCTCATGTTTTTAGTCTTTATAGTATAACATATGCATCCATTATATGATTTTCTCTTTTAATGTTTAATACAAATATGAGCTACCCATATTTTTTGTTCCAAATTCATGGTTCTATTGCTTATATCTTTTATGCCAGTGGTGGAATCAATGAATGAGCTATGGTGTCTATGCAAGGATTTTAGTGAATGTGTACGTGAATACTTTTTATGTTTTAAATAACCATCTCATAACATATATGAATGAGCTCTATTCCTTTTTACATTTTATGTTAGAGTTAGTCTCGAATGTATGCGATGCACACCAATAAGAAATTTACTTTACTGGTTAAACCACATAATATGTGTTGCTAATACCTGTCATAGATGTTGGGAATATATCAATGTATGCAATATGGCCCTATGAAAGTATTTCTATTTAATGTGTTTGTTTGTGACATATGGAAAAAGAACTTTGTTGGTTTGGGTTACTTTGAGGAAGATATATCTCCATTTCCTCTATCTCCTCACATAACCTTCAAAAGTTATGAAAACCTACCATTATACCTCGAGTGAGATCTCACCTAATGAGTGTTGAAATTTTCGGCATTTGAGGGGGATTTGTTGGCATATTCCTAAAACCTAGGTTACTTCCCCAACACATAAACACAAGGGATAGGTTCAAAGGGTTTCATTATACTAGAAAGAATAATGGGCTAAGTAACATTGAGGCATGTAGTAGTTCTGATCCCTAAAGAAATGTGACTTAAAGGCACCTTTTCCCTCTAGCACGAGCATTCCTAAGGCTACTCTCCTTTAATTCCGGTAATGGGGTATCATTAGATTTCGATCTAGGAAGCTTTATGACTAAGGTGAATGTGCATGTTCCAATATTGAAGCTTACAAAGCTTGAACCCTAAAGAGGTCAAGTTAGGAAAATTGTCAACATTAATAAAGAGCTTGAGGACCCTCCTACGTTATTACAAAATGTGTATTATGGTCAAAAGAATGGAGGGAATACACCTTTTCTACTATCTCTACTGATTAATGGTCCCACACAATTGTATGCTTGATTTTGGAGCCTTTTTAAATGTGATTTCTTTAAGAGTCGTGAATTGGTTAGAATTGAAAATTACTAGGCCTTACAAAAATGTGTGTACTTTTAATTCAAAGTTGATTCCTTTGAATGGTTTAATAAAATATGTTAGATTTTTTTTGGATGATAATAGGGACATAACTATATTGATGGAGTTTGTAGTCATTAACATCCCTGATGCTTGGGGCATGCTCTTATTAAGGAAGTTATCTACCTCTATTATTGGACGTTTGTAGATGGATCTATCCTATGCCATCATACCCATAATGGATGGAATACCCTTCATCATGTATAGAGAGCCACATATCGTTGAGCATATTGAGTATATCATTAAGAAATGTAGTTTTGTTGATTGAAGAGTGGAAAGCCATAATAACCAAAGGATATCTATGACCAATGATTCTCTCCCCTTCCCTATTTTCCTTAAAGAGCCTAGAAATATAGATGGAAATCCTAAGCCTTTAAACCTACAAGTGGCATTGAAACACTTTGAACCTATTATATACTGATGAAATCAATGGTGGTTGAGGAAAGTGGAGGAAATTTATGTCAGGTAAAATAATTTCCAATTAAATCATGACATATTAATGACCAATTTAGCTGCTTCCTTTCATATGACTCTCACACGAAGTGGTTTGTAAGTATGAAGGGTATGATGGAGGTGGTGTTACCATTGGATATTATATTACATATATGATCATAGGATGAGGAAAAATAAAATTAATTCTCATGACTTGAAGGGTTAGAAAACTATCAAATGTTTTACACATTCCAATGCTAGCTATAAACCTAAGTTCTGTAAGTAAGATGAGTGATGTTGGTGTAGCTATTGTGTTTGAAAATGAAATTTATAAGATGGTTGAAGCAGTAATGGTTTTTTTGAGAGGAGTTTTGAAATAAAAATAAGTAAGATTATTAATAGGTGCTACAAGGGCTAAGGGAATTTCAGAGTTAGTACATATATTTTTTTTTAGTACGAAAAAAGCATAAAATATATTATAAACATATGGTAAAATACATCTAGCTTGTTTCATTCGAAACAAGTGTCATACATAAAAAACATAGCAGATACAAATGCCAAATGATAGGGGTTATATTCACAAATCCCCTAAATAAAAAAGACCATAAATGCGGTCCATCTAGTGAGAAAAAGACATATATAAGTAGACTGCCCTTGTGATGTGCTAGAGAATAAACCTGTTGAGAAAAAGACAAAATCTGCAAAAGTGGGAGACCCACCTCACAGAGGACACTCTATTTGCCCAGTGGCCAGGCCGAAACAAAACATCAACAAGAAAAAAAACCAGTGCATAGTAAAACAGATATGAAAACTAAGTACCAGGGGGAATGAAATCCACACAATTGTAAATGCCGTTCCCCTAGTAGATGTCCATATGCCATTTGCCAGGAACTAGAAGTAAGCCCTTTTTTGACAAACTGTCTTCTTGCCTGTTTCGGGACTTGTCTATATGTTGTATAGAGAAACCGTTTTGTTTTTCCAGAAGGTCTCAACTCTCCTCATCCATCCTGAAAGAAGAGGATTAATAATAGACACCTTTCCTGAGAAATGGTCGATTATAATTTTGGAATCTCCATATATATGCAGAACAGGTATATCTAGAAAATGGCTGAACCATAGAAGACCCCAAAGAGCCATAGCTTCTATTTTGTTGTTTGTTCCATTACCTCCGTTCCAGTAAAGACAATATTTAAGATGATCATTGATGGATATCAAAAAGCCACAGCCAGATGTACCTTTTTGTGCTGCACCATTAGAAAAGGCGTTTGGAAAATCTAGTAGTGCTTGACGATTCCTACTGGGGTTCCTACAACACTGTTTGGTTTGTGGAAAAAAAGCATTGTAATTTGCAATTATTTTGTAAGCAATTTGATGAAAGTCCTCTCTTCTATTTTGGAACAAAAATGTATTTCTCCATTTCCAAATTTTCTAGAAACACAGGAGAGAAATGGGTCTCCAAGAGGACTTTTGAGCACTCCACCATTCCAGTGAGTCCTTGATGGATGTATGCAAGATAAAGCAAAAACCAAAGAATTTAGATAATTGTTTCCAAACCTGTGTGGTAAGCTTGAAATGTAAGAAAATGTGGTCATTGTTTTCATCCTTAGCTTTGCAGATGGAGCATATGCATGGCCCATGCCATTGGCTCTTCTATAAGTTCTCCCAAACGCGATTTTTATTGTGAAAAACCAGCTAAGATAAAATTATAATTTTGCTTGGGATTCCTGTATTCCATAGTACTGTGGGAAATTGTTGGTCTGATTGAGAAGGTATCATGTAGTTTAAATAAAGGTAGGTATCAGCCACACTAATATTGTTGGAGGACATCTTTCCTTTCCAGGTAAGATAGTCGCGGGATTTTGTATGGAAAATAACTATATTCTTGATGTTAGCCATAATCGTATCCCATTGAACTGCCTCTTGGCCATGAAGGCTGATTCTGTTTGCTTCTTTCCATATCGGAATTAGAGCTTTCCAACCCTCAATAAGTTGTCCCCAAACAAAAATTCCGGTGCTGTGAAGAAATTTTTTATTCCTTGGGGAATCGAGCATCCCTCCCCAGGTCCAAGGAAATGATCTACATCAATTAAAATTTTGTTGCCATTATGAAAATTCCATGTGAGCTGTCATATAAAAAACAATTGTATTTTCCAGAAGCTTTTCCATGTCACGGATCCCTATATTTTTCAAATGGTACCTTTTCTGAACCAACACTCAAATTTGTTTTTTGCTAGGTATTTTTTTCTTATGGTCTTTCTCCGGGGTCCTTCCCCAAATAATCCCTTCTACAGGGATTTACAAAATAAGGCAGTTCCAAACTTTCGTATGTCCATAATGCCCCATCCTCCCAATTGTTTTGGCCGAGAAATTTTGTTAATTTTAGCGAGGTGATATTTCTTTTTGTCATGTGAAACTCCCCAGATGAAATTAGATATCAGCCAATTTAGTTCTTTGATAATTCTTGCTGGTATATAGAACAGGTGGGCCCAATACACAATTTTTTGTTTTAGAACTACTTGGGTGAGTGTTGCTCTCCTCCCATTGAGAGACATTTGCACTCCCATCCATAAATTCTTTTGTAAAAATGGTCGATGATCCATTGCCAATCTTCTCACGAGTAACAGGTAGGCTTTAAATGAAATCCGAGATACTTCATTCCCTCATGAATAGGAGAGGTTTTGATGTTAAATAAAGCGGAGATGAATTCGATAGTTCTGTTGTCACACTTCCCATGATAGATTATGGATTTTCAATCATTAATCTATAGTCCAGTGGCCATAAAAAATTTCCTTAGTATGTTGAAAAGATATAACCAAGTGAAACGAAAAAAACATACCCAGAATCAGTATATCATCGACAAAAAAATTGTGTGATATGCTATTGTTTTTACTTATCATTAGAGGTTGGAATTGACCTTCCTGTACAACTCTTGTGATATGCAGGCTTAAACAATCCATATCCAGGATGAATAAAAGTGGTGAAAGGGAACAACCCTGTCTCAGTCCTCTATTGGCTCTGAATTTTTTTTGGGTATCCATTAATAAGAATGGCGAAATCAACCTTCTCCACACATGCCATTACCCAGTTTGTGCATATGGGACTCAGATCAATTTTTGTGAGAACACATCTTAGAATCCCCAATCCAGAAAGTCGTATGCCTTCTTTAGATCAATTTGAAAGATGGCAGCGTCCTTTTTTGTGTGGATCGAATGAAAAATTTCATTTGTGTTTGCAATAGCGTCATGTATGAGCCTATCTTTTAGGAATCCGTGTTGTTCCTGTGAAATATATTTCGATAGAGTTCTTTGCATTCTACCAACAATTATCTTTGATATGATTTTGTAGATGGAATTGCACAGGGAAATCGCCCTGTAGTCCTGAAATGATTTGGCATTTTTTTTTGGAATAAGGGAAATATAAGTAGAGATATGGTGGTGAATGCTACCCTTTGATATGGATTCCTCGACCATGTCCAGTAGATCCTTCTTTACAAGTTCGAGAAAATGGAGAAAGAATTCAATCGTCCATCCATTCGGACTTGGGAATTTATCTTTTTTGAAAGAATTCATTGTTTCTAAGAGTTCTTCTTCAGAGACAGGTCAATAAAGCTCTTCATTATGTTCATTGCTAAACATAGTAGGATATGGTTCTAGACCCCAAATGATATCTTCTACTGTTATGTTTTTGTTTCTATTATAAGCATATTTGAAGTATTGGACAATTTGTTTACTTATATCTTCATGGGATTGTAGTGTTTTTCCATCCTCATCCTGAATCTCCCAAATTGAGTTTATTTTGCGGTGTTGGCTCGCATATCGATGGAAAATTTTTGTGTTTTTGTCCCCCTCTTTGAACCAGGTTGCCCTACTTTTTAATCTCCAGGTAGCTTCTTCAATAGCCAGTAATTTTTTCTTTCTTATTTCCAATTCTTGAATCCTAAGGTGGTCCCTTAAAGGAAAAACTTGTGAGGTCATTCCTAAGGCAATCCTATCAAGTTCTATTTGAATTTCTTCTAGTTCTTTCTTGTTACTTTTTTGTTTTTAGACGTGCCAGGGTTTATCTTCCTTCCTGAGAGAATCCATTTTGTCAAGAAGGTTCTGAGAGGGGGAGCCATATGTGAGGTTGGATAGTCTTTTCTAGGTTTCCTGAATGAGCTGGTTGGAGTTTGGGTCTTCCAGCCAAGTTCTGTTGAACTTAAAGGGAAGACCTTTATGGATTCTGACATTCCTCCATTGCAGAGTTATGGGTCGATGATCGGATGTGAAGTTTTTGATGATCTCATAACAGAAATCACCCAGGAAATCAATCAACTTTTCATGGACTATAAATTTGTATAGTGTTTTGGCCAAGAAAGCTTTCCTAGATCTGCCATTTTCCCATGTGGGTGCAATTTTCGATGGATAGATATCGACAAAATTGTATGAGAGGAGAGAATTTTGGAGAGAAGCGGCCTGTGGGTCCATCTTTCTGCCACAACCCCAAACTTCATCACTGGAGAAGGTGCAGGTAAGATCCATCACTATTATAAAGGAGTCGAGTTCCATTATATCAGATAGGAGGAAACAGTTCCAAAAAGAGAAATGGTCGTTATAGGGAGCATATACATTAGTATATGTATATTTCTAGGTGTTCCGTGGAAACTGGGCTCTAGCAGAATGTCGACAAAACATCTGAAAGCTTTAACTAAAACCCAAGAAGGATTCCATAAGGCTACGAGTCCCCCCGAGAGAGAAATGGAATAAGTTGCAGTGATATACCAACTTGGGAAAATTTTGCAGAAGTATGAGATAGTTGCATGCTGCTTGTGCATTGTTTCCTGAATAACGATGATATTAGGGAATAAAGAGTGAAAGAGTTCTTTGAGAGCAATGAATTTGGCATCAGCTCCCAACGCCTTAATGTTGATGGATAGAATGTGAGTCATGGAGGGGAAGCTACAGACTGACATGCTCTAAGAGTCCCTTTTTTGGAAAGATCAGTAATAGAAACATCAATGAGGAAACGGTCAAAAGATGAGGCCAGTGAGTAGTTGGGGTTTCTTCCATGAAAGTGTCTACTTCCCCAGTTTTGCTTTCATCTGACTGTGATGTTTCCAACTGATGTTGGGTTGATGTGAGGAGAAGAGGGGGAGTTCGGTTTAGGGATGGTGAGTAAATGCAAGTATAGGGTTTTTTCCCCCAAAGGAAGTCAAGGTCACTTCCCACCGAGTTTGGAGATATTGCGATGGGTGAGTTTGGCAGGGTTAGAGAGATGCAAGGTTCCTTTCCTTTTTCTTGGCAGGAAGGTGCTGTATGGGATTGGGTAGGCATTGGAATATAGGTAATGTGCGATGAGGAGGGAATGTTACTGTGGGGATGAGTACATGGTAAAGGGGTGGGGATTTCCATGCAGGGAGAATGTTCGGGTGGAGGAGGGGAAGAGGGTTGAGTTGGAACAACCAAAAAAGGTGATGCTGACATTCCAAAAAAAGGAGAAGATGGAAAAGGAATAGGCGAGATTCCTATAGGTTCTAAAATAGGAGGGAAGACCATACAATGAGAATTCCCTGGAGATAACACTTTCTGGAGTGACGCCGTCCTCTAACCTTTTTTTACATACCGTTCCTTTGTCGGTATGTCAATTTTTGTTTTACTATAGACTTTTCTTCTATGTAGGCAGCCACCTGGTCACAACGAGCATTGGTCCAGCAAGTGACCCGTTTTGTGACAAAACTAACAAAGAAAAGGTACCCCCTAAAAGTCCAATCTAATATGCAAATTGATGTCTTCCCAGTGGACGTTGATATGATCAGGAAAGCCCACACGATATTCCTTTTCAATTAGAATCCATGCAACTCTTTTATCTTTAGCACCAAGGCATTTCGAGTTGACATATACAAATTTTCCTATGGCATTCCCGATATCTGTTAAGGCCTCCTTAGTCCATAATTCGATCAAGAGTTTGGGTAGTTTAACCGAAATTAGTTTATTGATGGAAGTGTTATGCAAGGGATTATAACCGATATACCAGTTATGCAAGGCAAGGAAACTCTTCCCGTGAACCCAAGTAATGGTTTTTATAGCCTCAAAATCTTCTTGACCGAGGAAATGTAAGTTGTACCACCCTTTCATGAGCCTAACTATCGTCGGGAGATATCCAAGCAGGGACTTCCATTTGTTTCCCAGCCAATTTCTCATTTTAGAGTCCTCCATGTCTGCGAAGTAGTAGCGCCTCACTAAAGAACGTTTTTGAAGAATGATGATGCAATCTATGAAAGTGGGACTATCAAGAATAATGGTTGAGGGAGGTGGAGAAATTTTAATGGGAAGTTTTCTATGTTTACGAAGACGAAATTCATGTTCGCCACCCTCAGATGAAGGAATCGGCTGGTCTGTTGTTGGTATATTAATCCCGCCCAACGTGCTTGCCAGTCAGCAGAAGGACGAATCCCCATGTGGAGCATTTCCACCTCCATAGTGGCACAGACCAAGGCAGAACTGGCAGACACGTCAAATCCAAAATTAATTTTATGAATCAAAACCTGGAAAGGGTAGCAAGTGATCAGTTTGATATGACAGTGTCGATGATCGGATTAATGGGCGCAGTTCATAGATGGCAAAGGCTAATCAGCCTGCTATAGGGCATTAAATGCCCTGGTACATGCATGTTGTATAATAATATAACACACTACCTTTATTTTCAATTTATGTAGCTACCAAGGCAGTGTGTTATATTGTTATACAGCATGCATGTACCAGGGCATTTAATGCCTTATGGCAGGCTGGTTAGCCCTTGCCTTCATATATGAGGTGGCATACATATCAACATTTAGATCTGATGTGAGATCGTGCTAAAGAAAGGTGGCACGAGTCCATTGATGAAACGTGAAAAGGACAGTGGTGTCAAACCTAGGGCAGGTATTCAGAATAAAATATGTGTGTGTTAAGGGATTCAAAATTTCAATTACAATCTCGGAAAGGACAGAGCTCCACTTTCCAATGGGAAAAATATGAAAAAATTATGAAACCTGGGAACACGTTATGCCACGTGGAAAAAGGTACGTCATCAAGGTACAAGCCCTGAAATGGTAGCGAGATAACGTGTACCTTTATAAAAGTTTGAAATCCTAATTCGGACAAAATGTAGTCGGAGAGTATGGGAAGTCGGATTGGTGATGTCGCTCAAGTTTATTTGGGCGATTTAGTAGGTGGTGGACATGACGTGTGGCCCTGGCCAAGCATGTGGGTGGTGGTATCAACATGCGTATAGTCCACCCATCGAGAAAAACTAATAACCTTCATCGAGAGAAATATTCCGGCCACCGGCTACCAGCCACTGGAAAAACCAGTAGCGAAAACCAGCGTCAGGGAGAACCAGAGAAGAAAAGAAAGAAAAGAAAGCTGGAGGAAAAATGGTAGATGAGCGAATTGGACCCAGAATTGGATTATCACAGTGCACTCTGGATATCGAGTGCCAATGGAAAGCTACGTCTAAGGTTATAGGAACTGAAATGATTGGGAATGGATACTTAAAGTAATGGAAGTCTCTGATATTGTATAAGATTTTATAACAACCAACAACACCTAAATTTGAGTTTAAGAGACAGATTACACTTCCCATAAAAACGCATTAGAATACCATGCATCAGCATGTACATCCTTTACAATTGCACCATGTATTCCAAATTTGGAAACTAAAACTTTTGCATGGGCAAGAAATGAAACAAAAATCTGATAACGAGCACCATATTTTGTGTCCTATGGATTCTTTGAAAATCAGAAATTTGGAATGGATAGACACAACTTCTTCTCCATAACTAAATTAACAGTAGACAATTAACATCCACACATGCAAAAAAAGAGGTTTCTTTACTATTCTTCGGATGAAACAAGATGGGATAGGCTTACCTTTGTCATGTTTCTGCCTAGTTGGGAAGGGAGAATTGTGCAAATGCTGTGGAAAACCGAAAATTCTTTTCCTTGTATCCTTTTGAGTCCAAAGTTGAGATTCCATGAAAATTCCCTCCAAAAAACTTCCCCTACAAGCTCTGTGAGAGGGCCTCTAGCAAGGCTTTAATACATTTCCGCCTGGTTGGGAAGGACAATTTGTGCAGACGTTATGGAAACCGAAAAGGCTTTTTCTTATTATCCTTCTAAGTCCAATGTTGAAATTCCCTCAAATATCCCTCTGAAAGCTTCCATCTCTTGGACATATGCCTATTCCATCACTGCGAAAATATGTTTAATATATCTTATTCATATATGATTTCTCTATGAAAGCATGGAATTTTTTTCTAAGAAATAAATCTAATTCCTTTGGAAAATCTAAATAATTCAATACTATTTTGGAGCGTAATTTAGAAAAGAAAATAAAGGTGTTGAGGATGGACAATGGTAGAGAATTATGTAGGAATGAGTTCAAGGAATTATTTAAGTAGTGCAACATAGTAAGGTACATGGTTGATGAGACATATAATAATCTAGAGACAAATATATTAATAGGCGGAATTGATTTAGAAGGTCAAAGAGATGTTGTTTATAAGGAGTAATAATGTTTTTGGTGTTTGCAACAATTTTTCAAGCGATGTTTTCAATCGTACGTTAGCCTCCAACAATGACAAAAAGATAGGGTGCAAGTTTACACAATCGAAAGGAGGATTTCAAGCTATGCTTGCTATGATCTGTGTAGAAGGTAGAATCTCTATGATATGAGATGTAGAGGTGCAGACTAGGATAGATTATGATATCGATGGTATGATCTGTTATCGGTTAGAATGATGGATCAACAATTTTATGGATGAGCATGTTTTGATGTATATGATCCATAGTACATCGATGATATGGATCTATGTAGAGTGAATTTGGTGGCCTCATCATCTTGGGAGGTCATTTGGGCTCTCAAAATGAAAGAATCTGACAGCTCATTCAAGCCTTGCTTGTCTAGGTTTAGTTTTTTGAAGGTACCAAGACTATTTTCCTGAGAGAGACATTTATTTGGAGGGATATTTGGATCACTATATGCAAATTGAAAACCCTAGTTGGTTGGAATATTATCGTAGGTTTAACAACCTCCATGTATAGTCTATCTAGTTAGATTTGGGATTTGGTCGGTATTTTTCAAATCCAATGATGAGATAAAAGGAGATGGAAAAAGTTTAGATATTCATAAAAAAAATCATTTGGAAGACTTCTTCCTACTAGATTTAAGGTTTGGATCTAGTGGAAACTTTGAAGTAGACCATCAAGAACAAAATGGGTATGCCAACAATACTCCAAATTCTGGAATATCAAGGATAAGTGCTACAAGACTTCTTTAAGTTGGAAGATTATGATGTGGAAGAAACTCTACCATAATATTAAATGTGAAGATGTGGGAAGGTTATATAGCTTTCAAAAACCCTAATACAAATTTTAGAAAACCTAATGGACCTATATCATTCTAGGATTCACTTAAAAAAATGTCGATCAACTTCAAATTCTCTCAGGACCTTACATTGTCGAGCAAATGGAAAAGGTACCAACCATGGATGTAAAAACCTTAAAGATAAAATCTTACTTTGTTGATCTACAAACCAAGGCATGAATATGTCGATTTAATGCTTTTTTAATGAAACTAGAAGACTTCTATGAATAGGTGTACTCTTATTGGACAACAAATTGCGATCTCTACTTGTTCTCTAAAGGTTTTTACATAGTAAAAATTGATACATAACAAGATATGGAAAAAAAATTAAATGAAGGACCATGGTTTTGGGGTAGAGATGGGCTTTTTTTTATCCCATTCTTCTCGGAGTTTCACACTAAAAACATGGTGGTAATAGCAATGTCAGTCTAGGAGAGGCTGCCAAACCCCCCTTCCTCTTTGGAACCATAAAGTCTTGGAGAATATCAGAAATATTTTGGGAAAATTAAGAAAAAGGACCTAGATAGAACATCAAAAGGTATCTTTACTTTTTCAAGGATATGTGTAGAGATTGAACCTAGCAAAGTTATTGTTAATCATTTCCTTATAAAACATGAAAAAGTTTAGTTGACACATTTGTTAGACTATCAGAATACCACTTTCAGATGTCGAATGTGTTTCCAAATAAGAAATTTATAGAATTATTTTGCTCAAGAAAAAAATGATCCAATAAAGAAAAAGAGGCAAGCCCCTAAGTTGAGGGGATCGTAACTCCCTGACATATCAGAAGATGAAAAATAAGAGCTCGAGGAAAATCATTCAAATTTAAAACAACAAACTTAACATGGTAGACAATAAAATGGCGGTGAGGGGGATAGGTTCAGATTAGTGGGTATTACTAGAAGGTTAATAAATCAACATAAATCACAGTACCAGGGAATTAGAAAGTGGAATTACCTATGGAAAATTATTTGGGAGGCATAAAGAGATATGATGCATTTGATATCTTGGAACCAGGCAAAAACATTATCCCCAAGTTAAGTAGAAATCCACTGGAAATAGTGGCAACTTCTGCTAATCAAGGAGTTTCGAGAAAGGTGGAGTAAAAAAAGGAAAAAATGGTAATTTAAGTGACTTTTATCACATTTATCCCCATAAAATTTATGTATCTTTCTATACTTTCTTCTTCTTATTTTGCATTAGTAATCGAGTTGATATGATAGAATGGTTTCAAGCATATGCGTAATTCAATTTTGTTCCTTGTTTTTAGTTGAATAAAATTATCAATTTTAATTTAGAAAAAGAAGTAAGGTAGAATACTTCACCGTACACACCTAAGAAAAATGTGGTTTCAAAAAGGATGAATAATAAACTAATATAAAAATCAAGGATCATGCTCAATGGTGACAAATCGGGACAAGAATTTTATATATAAATAATGAGTACTATAGGCTACGTGTAGATCAATCACCCTCATTAGCATAAGCTGAAAGACCCCACATGGCGCATGGATTATTTAGAAAAATTCTCTTCAACATCTAAAAGTTTTTGGCTATGATTCTTATATACATGCTCCAAAAGAAAATATAAGTAAGTTGGAAAATAAAGCTAAAAGGTGCATCTTTATTGGTTATAAATATGGTTTAAAAGGATAAAAGATTTGGAATCTAGAATCTAGGAAGGTAGTTTATAACTGAGATGTTATCTTTAGAGAGGTAAACGATGTTGTAAAAAGTGAAGTCCCACCAAGGGAAAATGAAATAGAGGTAGTATATTTCAAGTTTCAAGATGAAGGATCTATCTCAGTAAAATGGTTATGATTCAAAGGAACAAGAATCACATAGTCTTCTATTGAGGCGATTAGTTCAAGAAAGAAGGGAACCATAAAGGTATACTCTACTTGACTTTCTTCTAGTTTTTGTTTATATATTATCAATGATGATCCTAGAACTATTAGGGAGATAGTGAATTTAGATGATGGTAAACTCTAGGAAAACGCCATGGTTGAGGAAATGCTAGACTTACAAGAATGAGTATTGGGATGTAATGTTGTGAGATAAAATAAATTACGTTGGTATAAAATGGGCGTTTAATAAGAATTTCAATGCAAAATTTAAATTGAAAATTAAAAAAAAATAGTTAATAGTAAAGGGTTACTCCTAGGAAGAGGGAATTGACTTTGCTGAATCTTTTTCTCCTATTACAAGGTTAACTTTTATTATATTTCTTTTATATGTTGTTGTTGTTATTTATATTGAAGTACAATATATGGATGTTAAGGAAACATTATTACATAGGGATAATCCATATTAGGTCGTTATATTATTTTCCATATATCTTGATGTATTCATAGTAGAAAAATTGGAGGAATGAACTTGTAGAGTCATATTTACTATTGGGTCCTAGTTTGGAGAAATTGGGTCTGAAACCTTCCAAGGACTAAACACATTTTTCTGATATCTAGAGACTCTCTTTCTTGCTTCCAAATGTGCAATAAATATATCAATAAGAATTCATATGCAAAATTTATGTCTCCTAGAAGTTGACTTTCTAGTTTGACCACTTTGGTTCGAGAGGATACCAAGTCAATCACGTTACTCATAAAAAATGGGATAGCCACCTGTAGACTATGAAAAAATACATTAAAATGGTAAATTTTGTAAATATAGGTGAGAATTAAAGGAATCAAGACTCACCCCTCGTTATCTATTGAGTTATGTCAAAATTATGCCAATAGGAGGAGTAGGGGTTCTATGTTATACTATTGTGTCATGATCCATAGTAAAGTAGAGAGATTAAAAGGGGTATTTAGAGAGCATAATAGAGAGGGTAAGTGTTCTATAACAAGTTAACCTGCCACAAGTCATAGGTATTCCATAGAGAGTTTTGTATCCTTTGTACATGCATTATTTCCATAACAAAGAAAAAGAGTAGGGAAATGTTACCTTCTAGTTGGGTTTTCTACCATAAGGGTTTCCCACATAAAACCTTTTTTTTTCATTATGGACATTTTATTATTGTACTCATTTCTCTATAATTTTTGCATTTTATTTCTTTCATGCACAAGTGAAAAATCAATAATTAACAAATAGTGAATCTAAAAGAATTTAACCTTCATACTATATATTTTAGTTTCTTTTATCATATTAGTTTTGATGAAATATCTAGTGGGATGCCCATAATATATCATGGGATATGGAATAATAAATATACATGAAAAATCTAGAGAGTTTTATAGTAAAAGGTAAGATATAACTTGTTTGCACGCTAGAAAAGTCCCCATATGGGTTAAAGAAATGTCCAAAAATGTGATATAAAGAAATTGATACTTATATCTTGAGACTTGGTTTTAGAGTGAGCAAAGATTATAACCTTGTGTGTTCAGTATGTGATCATTTTATTTACGTGGTATTGTATGTGGATGATATGTCGTTGATAGGAAATAACATGGAAATCATCAAGGAAGTGAAAACTCAATTTTCCTCTAAATATAATCTGAAATATCTTTTGTTGCTGAAAATTTTATTTTGGTAATGCAAATAAAGAGATCAAACAAACATGAAAATTTAGTTGAATACAAAAAATTATGCTAAGACAATATTGCTGAGGTTTAATATGCGGTAATATAGATTGGTCAAAGTCCCAACACTTGTAGGTGTAAAATTATTTGCATATTAGTGTTCCAAGACACAAGAAGAGGAGGAGGATGAAACATAATATAATGAGGAATGACAAAAAATATAATGATCCATTTCAAATCAGAAGAATACCTAGAAAAAATAAGTGTCAGATAGACATGACTTTATTGGAACTAATTGGGTTGGAGACCTCGAATGTAAGCGATCTACAATTTGTTATTAGTTCAACCTATTTTTGAGAAGTAATTAGTTGGATGAGTAAATTCGCAACTATAGAAGTTGAATATATGGAAAAACCTCATGGAAGTAAGGAAGTTGTAAGTTTATAGAGATTGTGTTCAAGTGTTGCGTTTGTTTAGGAAGTTGTAAGGCTAGATTGTGATAGTTAGAGTGCAATCCAATCTGGAAAAGGAACCAACTTATCATACTAAGACAAAGCATGTTGATGTTCAATATCACTTTGTGATAGACATGGTTGAATACAAACCTCGTACTGTTGGTAAAGGTGGATACTTTGAAGAATCTTGTAGAGTCATTGACAAATCATGTGAGCATTGGGAAGTTATTGTGGTGTAGAGAAATAATGGTCATTGCTGCCTTCGATTGTTGATCATATACTCCTATAAACTTTTCTATACAAGGAAAAAAACAAGTGGGAAAATGTTGGATATGTGTTATATTCTTTTCATGACTAGCCCAACACATGATTTCTTGTACTATGCATAGTGGGGGGTTAGGAGTGGATGGTGCCCTTAGAAAAAATAATTGGGTTTTTTTGGCATCAACCTTTAGCAATTTTCATCATGCAAATTCTAGTTTTGATGGTTGTGGCATAAGGTGGATCAACCCAACGTTTTATAATTCTAATTAAGGAATTAAGGTTGTAATTTAATCTAGCTTAATCAATAAAAGATTTTGAATGCTGCAAAATCATATATATTGCATTGTAAATAATGAAATTCACTAATGATAAATAATAGAGGTGAAGCTCTAAGAAATTTGTTAGTTTACTCGATTTAGATTTTCACTATAAATCTATGGGTTATATGTTATCTTCATTGTTTTAATTTTCTATTATTTAAAATCTATGTATGCATTCTATCACTATATAAAGTTTAAAACTTACAGACATTTACCATATATCTCAAGTTCACATGCATGCGCTAATACTTAAGCCCACCTAATACATCAATCTATGATTGATGGGACATTAATACACACATATGTGTGTATTGATGGGACATGAATACACACATATGTGTGTGCATGCATATATTAGCATCAATGTCTACACCTTAGCACCATGTGTGCCAACTTTCAATGTTACTCATGTTATTATTGGCAATCGACTTGAGGATTATAAAGGAAGTCCAACAAATTTTGTCCGTCAATACCATTGCATGCCTACAATACATAAGAGCAACAAAAATGGTACTTAAGCACGTTTGACAACCAAACTTTAAAATTACAAGAGAAATGTATTATTAGATACTATACATAAGGAAAAGTCTAAATGTTAGAGATTTTGGATTTTCTAGACAGTTATCACTAAAATTAGACAATATAACTATTGTTGAAATTACAATTTTCCATTTTTCAAATTGTAATTATAAATACATAAGTGGATCGAACCACTAATCCATTTAAATTATTTAATCTTAATAATTAATATTTATAATTCTAACCACTAAATTTATGTTATGCAATGCATAACATAATTAAAATAAATTATTTTCTTATTTTTCTTTCCATTTTTTCCACAAATCCATGCCAAAACGTTTATCTCTTTTATTCGAAGCAGAAAGAAAACCATTTGTTTCTTGATTCAATAATTAATGCATTTAAAACAACAACTTGAAAAAAATTAAAAATATTCGAAAACTTGATCATTACTTATTCCACAATAGTTAATATTTCTAATAACTAACGTAGTAATGCATTTAAAACAATAAATTGAAAAACATTAATAATATTGGAAAAATTGATCATTACTTATTCCACAATACTAGGTTAAGAGATACTACTAAGAGTAACTAGTACCTTGTAAACATTTTAGAACTTGAATGCTTAATATCCATGGGGAAACAATGTATTCCTCTTCAACTATTATCTAGTTCAAGCTATATAATTCCATTTTACTAATAGAGTTTTCATTGTAAAATTTTAAGCATTTTCATATTTAATTTAAATTATTAGAGTTAAAAATAAAAAACAAAATCTCTTCATTACTTTTCAAAAGGAAAATAATGAAAATAAATTGAGCAGTAATAGCCACTTGGAGCAGTGATCGCTTGTCACTTCATTCGCATGACTTGTCATTGGAGATTTTCCACTGTGTTGTTGGTGTAGAGGCTATGAGAAAACTCAGTTTTTGAATCTCACAAAAAAATCAAATATTGAATTCACTAGGGATTGAATGGAGTCAACAAAAAGTAAATTTCACCTTCGTCACAATCGCTGAGCAGATTGACCTACACAAAATTGAATGGCGACTTCAATAAGAGCACATTTTCTTCTTGAAGGATTTATTCAATAGATGTACAAAGGAACCAACCAATTTCATGAGGTGGACCATACAAAATTTAGCTCATACACAATTTCCTTGGTGGTTACCAAGGATTTCATTTCTTATGATTGAGTCAAGAGGCTCATTCTACAGCTGAGTATGAGGTTGATATGCAATTCCACAACTTGAAGTTGACACATTTGTCTTTTAAAAAAAAATACGTAAAATAATGTTGGATATAATAAAAAAATAAAAATGAATATACTTGTTTTCTTTGTTTAATTAAAAGTATTATAAATCATCAATAATTTTACTGTCAATAATGGCCATACTAAAAAGAAGTGGTAAAACTATTTACTCCAACTCTCAACCATAAATAAAATATTTTGATGTCCATATGAAGTAACATAATATTATATCAACCTTATAGATAAATAATGTTGTTAAAAGTAAAAAACAAAAACTATATATACATTGTATAAAGAAAGTACAAAAAAAAAAATACAAAATATTTTTTAGGGTTAAAACATTTTAGCTAGTCTCACTATCTTATGCCCAAGTAAATTTTGAAGACGCTGAATCCATTTTGAACATTCAAAAACGAAATTTAAACAATGAAAAATCACAATTAGTTTATATGCATGTGTGCATGTGTGTTAATTATAGATCTATCAAGATTTCAAAGGGATCAAATCTATAGAGGTGAAAACATCTTATTCAAGCTTTTAACTCTAAAAGAAGCTTGCATGTCAAGATTTTTAATCCCTCTCAACGGTTTGTAGATCTGTGGTTAAGACAGATCTATACTAGTTTTAATAACAATTTCTATCAAAAATGTGTTGCCATTGATGACAAAGTTCAAGATGATGAAGGAAAATGCAGATGATTAGTTAAAAGCTTGGTAAAGGCAGAGATGGTGAAGGTGAAAATAATTTGAATCCATTCCTAGTAGAGAATATCACTTCAAGTGCTTTTGGGACCCACATAGATGGATAGTGCGTTGAAAGAGCTTTCTAGTAGTATATGGAAGTTTGAAAAAAGGCCTCTTAGATCACAACTAATAGCTAGTTTAGGTACCCAAAGTAAAAATTACAAAGCTAAAGTTGGTGGAGGACCAATTTGGAGCAAGTTAAGTTTGGCAGTGTTTCCAAACGCGACAAATTGTTTTAGCAGAATGACTAAGTAATAAGCAAGGCAAGTATGTCCTGACAAGTTAATTATTGGAATGTGTTTCTATTGGCTGGTGGTGGAGCCCCTTATAACAACTCATCCCAGTGGGAGTGTCCCTAGATGATTCAAATTTGTGCATAAAGGTGAGCGCTCGATATGACACAATCCTTGGAGGACATGAGTGGCGGTAAAGGCTCTTATTGGCGAAAGTTCAACCAGCAGGGATTCCCATGGGACAACTCACATAGAAGGGATTCACCAGATGAAGTTGTGATGATGTAAGGTTAAGGAACATCGCGAAAGGAGAAGGTGTTGCAACAAAACGAAAGGCTCGAGCCCTCTAAAGTTTAGTAAAGAATATCAACACAAAACTAAGGTCTGGGAACTCCTTTCTCTCGCCTTACTGTTAGGCATGTGGAATTAGAGAAATTTTGAGGTGTAGAATGGGCCTCCTAAGGAATATTATAAAATAATAATGGAAATAATAAAATAAGATTAGATTACCTCATTAAACTCATATTTTCAAGTTATCTCCTTATGATTTTACTCAAATTTTGAGCGAGAACACTTGTTGGATGCACAATTTATATTTTCATCCATAGAGTACCCATGTTTCATACTTTTGATGGACCATACTACATGAAAAATGTGAAAAAACGTGAGTACAATCATATTTTTTCACGTATTTCACATTTTTCGTGTAGTAGGGTCCATAGAAAGTATGAAACATGGGTAATCGTTGGATGAAAAATTAAATTTCGCATCCAACGAGTGCTCCTATTCAAAATTTGAGTAAAATCATCGGGAGATAAATTGAAAATATGAGTTGAAAAAGTAGTTTTCTTACTTTTTTATAATTTTAGCTTTTTACTCCAAAAATGGTAAATCATCCCCCACAATTGACATCATCATATTGAAACCTATTGTGTCTTATAAAGTTGATTTTTGTTGTGCATTTTTGTTTAGGCCCTTTTTTTACCTCAAAATTTCTCTAATGCAATATTTTATTGGTTTAAGATGATGTCAACATGATGTCATACCTGGGTACATGTCGCATGCATTTCGAATATTTTTGGGTGGTCAAGTGGGCCAAATCTAAGTGACACATGTTACCACTCAGATGGCACCATATAGCATTGGTGACACGAGTATGATATCACCACAGAAGGGATTCCTTTGAGGATTTTAAGGGTTGCATAAGCTATGGCATCTATGTTGAATAAGTGTTGAGCATATGTGGTAGTTGTTAGGGACAAATCACCTCGGCTCATACGTGATTGGTCCAAGAGCACAGTAGTGGTCCCATAAGGACATATCATTCCAACCTTGTAACCTCAAAAGAAACCTCCCTAGAAAAAACTGAAAGGTGCACTAGAAGGAAACCTCTGAGAAGGGAAAAGATGGGAGACAAAAAGATAAGATGGTAACTAACAGTAAAAATTCATGTTACGAGAATGACATAGTTGACACGCAATATCAACTAGAATTTTATTGATGCATCATATATATATATATATATATATATATATATATATATATATATATAAATATATATATATATATATATATATTAATATATATATATAATTTTGGGTGTTTATGCCAAATAAAACACAGTGCTAAAGTTTAACATAAACAAGCATGAATAAATTGACAACAAGAATAGCAACATAAATAAATTTGGAGGAAAATTTTGTAGTTTGGCTAAACTTGGCAGTGTGCCAAATTTAAAGAGCCATGGTTAAATTCTGAAAATTTCTAGAATATAAAAGTTGACCACTTAAGCTTAGTTTTTCCTGTAGAAATAGGTAACGAGAGAGAATAATTGAAGAGAAAAATTAGAAGACTTGATAAAATAAAAACAAAGGAAAAAAACATTCATGGAAGCATTAGAGTACAAGTTAACTAAAGAACAAAGAACTAAAAATATCAATCCAAATTCTTTAAAAGCATTATAGAATTTGCAACATGTGTGCAACTTGTGGAAGTTGTTAGTTGGTGAGATTCATCAATTGAAGTTGTTGATCTGTTTGGTGATTTCTTCAGTGATCAAAGATTGTTGAAGGTGTTTGGATGGTGATTTTGGTGAGTAATTGAAGAGAGAAATTTATTTTCTTGTGTAAGGAAGTGGTCTTCATGATTTGAGTATGAAAATTATATGAAAGATGAATCATTGAGGTCAAGAAAGTTGTATCTTGCAAGGTATAGTTTGTAGCTTCGTTCAGTAGTTGCTATTAAATTTAGGGTTTGGAGCTCCTTTTAGTGGTATCTAATAAACTTATGGGTTGTAGATCCTTTTATATATAGTTGATAAATTAGGTAGTAGTAGCTTCCTGCTGGTTGTAGGTAGAGAACTTCTTAAAAACATGTATTAGCTTTCCTTATGAGGTAAAATGAAGAACAATTTAAAGAATTTGTGTGGTCTCAATGTGTTACTTATGTTATTTCTTGCCATGCTCATATGAATTAATTGTTGGAAAGTTTACTGGTGTCCTAGTCTCATTGCAAGTGAAATATATTGTTAAAATTCCTATAAAATTGATTCACAGAGCCCCCTCTCAATATTTTCCTACTTTATAACAATTGGTATTAGAGTGAAACTAGGTTACTTCATATCAGTTTAATAGCTAAAAAAAATAAGGGACCATGGAAAACTAGGAAGGAGGATTCACCAACATGGAACCTATGTTCAATGGAACAAACTGTGTTTTGGAAAGTAAGGATGAAGACCTGATTTCAATCACTTGGACTTTATGTATGGGATTCAATAGAAGAATTATATCAAGAGCCTATAACAATCATTATTAAAGAAAAAATGATGGGTTTTACGTGTCATGCTAAAGCCATCAATGCACTTCTTGTTGACCTACTTGAATCAAAACTTGTTAAGGTCATGGATTGTACAACTGCAAAAGATATTTGGGACAAAATGGGTAGCTATTATGAAGGTGATAGCAAGGTAAATCAAGATAAATTCAAGGTTTTAGAATGTAATTTGAGTCTTTAAAGATGCATGATGATGAAGATATTTGAAAGTACTTTCTAAGATTTTATGAGGTTGTGAAAACTATAATAAGTCTTGGATAAAAACTAGAACAACCTATAATAGTTCAAAAGGCATTGAGACCCCTCCCAGAGAGATTTAATATAAAGGTTTCAACCAATAAGGAGATGAAATAATTGAAGACACTCACTTTAAACTAGTTTCTTATCACTCACACTGTTTATGAGATGAAAATTTCCAATGACAAACCTACTAGAAAGGAGTCATCCTTCAAAGTAGACAAGATTTCCAAGGAAGAGCATGGCGATTCGTGTTGTGAATTAGATGAAGAGGAATCCAAGTTTGTGAGGAAGCTTAAGAGAGGTTTAGGAAAATAAAAAGGTAAGCTATATTTTAAATGCTTTAATGGCGGTGAAGTTAGTCACTATGCCTCCAAGTAACGTGAAATGAAGAAGAAAAAATATGACCCAAGAGAGAAGTTCAGGGAAGTGAAAAGGAAAGAAAGAAGGATATAAAGAATATATTATACACCCAATATGTCATTTCCTCTAAAAGTGTATAAAATTATCTAATGAGGACATATTGGTGATAGTCCAAAAGAATTCACGCTTATGACTATATACAATCTAGAAGTATAAGATATTAATTTTGATGAAGAAGATGCTAAAGTTGACTTAGAAGGAGAGTTGGTAAATGCTCTTGAGAGAGTTTCTTATTAAACCCAAAGAGAGTTTCTTATTAAACCTAGAGAAATTTGCTTATTAAAGAAAAATTTCAAGTTGTTGAACCTCTGCTACTGCAAATTAAAGAAGGAAAAAAGATTCAAGAGAGTTTAAATTCACAGCTCAATGAGAAGGACACAACATCTGAGATGCTTGAAAGAGAAGTTGTTTTGATAAGGAAAGAGTTGGAAAGGGCTTAAAATTAGGTTAAGTTTAATTAGAAATTTGGAAAAGGGACTGAAAATCTAAATGAGCCTCTGGAAGCACGAAGAGTCTCCACTGATTGAATTGGTCTTGAATTTGAGGATGAGTATAGCTTAGCACTAAAGTTAAAGGGACAAAAGTTGATTACCTTTGTGGAAGTAACCGAAATTGGCCAGATTGAGACAACAAAACAAGGGTCAACTTAATAGAAAAAAGACAAAGGAAGTATAAAACCCAATAGAAAACTAGATTTAAATCAACAACAATGAAATAAAAGGAGAAATTTCACTCAACAAGAAAAGTTCAATGTTGCTAAAAAAATCAAAATAAATAGAGAGTAGCCAAAAAAGGTTCAAAAATATATTTTCTCCTAGACATGAAGGAATGTGTCCATGATATTGTTTCACATGTACAAATTATGGGCACAAGGAAACAAATTGTAGGGTGAATTATAAATTTTGTTAACAATGGTATGTTCTATTCTTAGCTCAATTACTTCAATGTACTTTACGAGCCCAATAGAAATTTCCATTCTACTTTACAATAAAAATCACTTTAACCATTAATCACAATAATAATAAAAGTAGATATAACATGAAACAAAATGTAGAAGACAAGCTAAGACAGGAGAACACCTTATTTGGCGGATGTTAGGGAAAAACCCTAATGCGAGGAAAAAAATTTGATCAATTCCTTTTATTATTATATGAAATGTTCAACAGAGAGAGAGGGAAAGTATAAAACATTCAAAGATGACTTTCTAAATAGAAGTTAAAACCATCCTGCCAAATCTATAGTCAACTGCAACAGGGAAAATTTTAAGAACCACCCTAAATTTATATGTATAATAAATGGGCTAAACCCCATGATACATAGGAAATATGGGAGGCGATTTTATCAATAATATAATATGTATACATAGTTTTTTTGGCAAATCTCTCACCAGATTATATTATCTTGTACAGTGATGGAGAATATTTCACTGAATTATAAAATCTTGTAAGATCTTGACAAATCTTTTACTAAATAATAAAACATTGTGAAGTCTTGGTGAATGTTTTGTTAAAGTATGAAACCGTATATGATAATAAGAAAACATATTCATTTAACTGTAATATACTAACATACATGTTTGGAAAAAAGAAACATAATTTTCTCTTCCTACAAATAATGTTCCAAGTTTCAGTGGTCATGTTTGTCAAGGTTCTTACAATACACTTTCATATCCTTCTATTAGTTTTGATAATATTCCACAACAAAGTTCTTTTAGGTGTTCATATTGACCACAAGTTCTATCAAGGTAGGAGAGCTTAATATTTTCTCTACAACTTTTGTCAAGCTACCACTTTTTTCAAGTTATCAAATTTATTTCTTATTCCATAGACTCCAATTGCGAGATTAAAAAAAAAAAATATTGTTTACCCCAACACGCCAACAAGTAGCAAGCCCCAACTATATTATATAAGAAAGTATTAGGTATCCCAAAGGCTTGGAGGGGATCTAATTGAAAGAAGTGACCATTGTGAGAAGCCTTCCAATCAATATATGAATATATAAATGTAGCTTTATTATTATTTTAATTGGAAATCTTCAATTAAATAATAAAATTTAATTACGTCTCTCCCAATCTAAATTGCTTATTAGCATAATTCACTACCCTCATACATCTCACATTTTTTAACAACGTTTTAACATGTATATTAATTTCCTTTTTGGTGAACAATCTCCACCTTTTAGGAAAATATGGTGCAGTGGCTCCAACCCATATAGATCATTAGGGCAAACTAAGAATAGCACGGAAGATGAAAGGTTGTACAAACCAGCTTACTTTTCAAACAACTAATCCAACATCAATAGCTAAACTTTTTCATGAAGATATCATATTGAGAATATTTGAAAAATGGTGGGAAGTCTTTTGTGAGGGTGATGTGGAAAGAGTGATAAGGTGTCACTGTTTTGAATTTTTTTTGTTAAATAAGAAAAACCAATATTAATGGAAATATTGGTATTTTTTACTAAATTTTGTGAAGTGACTAAATGTAGATTTAACCATTCACCTTAAGATGTTTTTACAATATAATTTCTTAAGTCTATTTAATATCTTCATTATCATAAAAAACAACCTATATCCATCTTAACTCCACATCTACAACTCTTAGAGGGATGAAATTTATTTATCCATCTCAGCACTTGGTAGACCCATAATTAAGATTGATCTAAGATGATATTACCATGGGTCAATACCATGGGTTATCATAAACCTAGAGCTTAAAAATTACTATTAGTATTTTTAAAATTAATAATTATAATTGATTATTTTTATTATTTTTTTATATTTTGTTTAACTATGTTAAAATGTTTAACATACATTAAATTACAACATCCATTTTTACTCTTGATCCACCATGCCCCGAGAGGGATCAAATATTTTTTCATCGGGGCTTAGTAGATCTAGAGTAAAGATGGATCTATGTTGGTTTAATTCCCCCCTTTAAATAGGCTACATTCCACGCAAATACCATGGGTCAATACCATGTGCCATTTTTATTTTTATTAATACTAATATTAGGGTTAATAATTTTTTTTGCATGGTATTAATAATA
>APFE030237591.1:98170-110147 GCA_000404065.3 Pinus taeda
TCCTGAGGAAAAATAATAAAATAATAGTTAAAATAATAAAATTATGGTTATGAATTTTGGAGGGGAAAGAAGAAAACTATTTTTTCTAATTGTATTTTTCTCTTATGTCCTTATAGTTTTACTCAAATTTCAAGTGTAGACACTCGTTATATGTGGAATTCAATTCAACATCCAATTAGTACACATTATGCATATTTTTGAGAAGATCCATACTGGCAAAAATTTAAGATACATTTGATAGCATCATTAGATAAAATTTCAACCTAAAAGTGGTCTCCTAAGGAGAAATAATTAAACAATAGTTAAAATAATAAAATAAGAGTTATGAATTTTTGAGGGAAACGAAGAAAACGACTTTTTCTAATCGTATTTTTGGCTTATGTCCTTATAGTTTACTCAAATTTCAAGTGTAGACACTTGTTGTATGTAGAATTAAATTCAACATCCAATGAGTACCCATTATGCATACCTTTGAGAAGACTCACATTGATAAAAATTGAAGATATATTAAAAAAATGTGTTGAACATGTTTTTCTAATGTAACTTCAATTTCTATCAATGTAGGTCTTCTCAAAATTATGCATAATGGGTAGTCATTGGATGTGAAATTTAATTCCACATCCAACGAGTGTCTACATTTGAAATTTGAGTTAACCTATAAGGAGATAACCCAAAAATACAATTAAAAGGTAGTTATTCTTCTTTTCCCTCAAAAATATTTACATGTACCTCTTTTTAAATTTAAAGGCTTTTGATTGATTTGCATATAATGACATGGAAATTACATGAAATTTTTTTAGGCTCTTTTAGAATGAAATTTCCTTTAATGTTCATATCTCAAATACCGATTAAGAAAGAACTATCTATTATATTTTAACCTAAATACCCTTTTGCAAATTAACTTTGATATATTAATCATTTCTTTTTAATATATACACATAATTAATATATCATTTTACTAATGTATTATAAAAATAGTTCTATAATATTATCTCATACATTACCTTTCCCCAAATTCTGAGCTATGCTAGTTTACCATAGCTAAACATATATTAATTAAAGTTGATGAATAACGGGCATACAAGTCTCTTAGGATATGTAAATAGGACTACATAGCTAGCGTTCCCTGCCACTTAGTTTAATTATTGAACTTTGAAATATATGAACCAACTGCAACATTTGAACAAGGACTACATTGTAGATATTAACACATAGTTTAAATATAGTTAAATTAGAATAAAAAAAAGAAAATTTAATTGGGGGTTAACTAAGGAAATGGAAATAAGGCTTGAATCAAATACTTTAAACTAAAAAAAATCCAATATTTTCAAATTCATTTAACAAATCATAATAATTTATTTGTTAGGCTTTGCATTAACCAAAAATCATATTATGAACAATTAATTAATATTAGAAATAAATCAAAGGAATTCTATTGTTTCAATCGAGGTTTGACTAAAAATTAAACAATAGTTTACAAAGTTAAAATTATAAACCAATTTAATTTACTTTTAAAATATTTTAATTTTGATTAGTTTAGCACATTTGAGTCTTATCAGTGTGTAATGATGTTGGTGTACAAGTGGTGATAAGTTCATAAACGCTAGTACAAGTGGTATATCACATAAATAATATTGCAAACATTAAATCTATCAAAAAATCGTGGATTGTTGTTACGTTGCACATCAACATCAAAATAACGTTAGATTATAGCAAGTAATGTTGTGAGCAAACTCCCAACTAAATCAAAATGGAGAGAGTATCTTGAAATGAAAGGTCCGTATAGCTTGTTATCCTTTCATGTACATTTTCACATATATTACCATATGTTCGTTCCTTCCTAGGGATCTAATTCAGTGTCTTGATGTGGCACATTAAATTTCATAGATACGACAGTGTCTGGCATGTCACCTCCCAATTTATTACCGCACAAAAGTTTAGATATACACCACGTAAACTTACATGTTGGAGTGGGTGAAATAATGAGTGAAAAACTAAAAAAAAAAATATGAAATCAAGGGTGAACACATTATCGAATGTGTTATATCTTTGCCAAAACCAAGAATAATAATGGAGATATACACGACTTAAACTTACATGTTGGAGTGGGTGAAATAATGAGTGAAAAAATTAAAAAAAATTATAAAATCATTTTGCATATTTGTGAAAAGAAAAAGTAAACCTCCTTGATATAGAGATACCAACCACTTAAACGTACATGTTAGGGTGGATGAAATAATGAGTGAAAACATAAAAAAAAGGATTATAAAATCGTTTTGAATAAAAAGTAAACCTCCTTGACTTTACGACTCAATCACATGTAATGTAAACATCATGTAAAGATACTTTACCACGCAATCTCATATAATATAAACATCATGTAAAAATAAGCCCATTGCAAGGAATATCAATGTACGAATCATGATTATAATTATGGAAAATGATTTACGCGTCGCTTCATGGTTATAATTATTGAAATTGATTTATGTATGAATCATGATTATAATTATTGAAATTGATTTATGCCTGGCTTCATGGTTATAATTATTGAAATTGATTTACGCCTCCCTTTGTTCCAACAATAAAGTAATTTCACTATTTAACTTGAACAATGGAAGGGATTTTAAAGAAACATTTTGTTATTTTTAAAGGATGTTAGGAACTTGAAAGGAAATTAATATTATCTATTTTAAATATAATTTTGAAAATTATCTAATTTATTATTATTAAGATGTGTTATTGTATTATATATTTATTTGTAAAGTGTATTAACGTGAATTGGTTTAAAATTTTATAATTATTTATATCCAAATAATTAATATATAGCAATTATTTTTAATTTATATATATATATATATATATATATATATATATATATATATTATTTTTAATTATTTTATTGTATTATTAAATTGAATATTATCAATTTAATTTTAAAAATGTATAAAATAAATTACAAATCATACATCAATATCTTGTTAGTCCTTTCTACAGGCAAGGTAAGGACCATGGTAATCAGAATGGTGCCTCTAATATTAGTTTGAGCTGGTTATTATTGAAAGTTTTTAGGCTCGTGATATATTTTTCATAGCGTAATTTTTTCGCAATCTTATTTGGCCTCTTCCTGAGGCAGGGACATCAAAACCATATGTTATATTAGTTTCTTTCCTTCGCATTTTCATTTGTTTCCTTTGCATTTTGAACTGCTAAACTAATTGCTAAACTAATGCTAACATTGTTTCAAGGCATTAAATATGTCATGCGAATGAGCAAGGCAAATAACCAAAGAGGGATATATGCTTTCCGCATGGCTTTTTGCAGTAGCACTTGACACTTGTCACTGCCTCTACCTCTGCTCACCTTGGGCCTTCATAAAAAAGAGACCCGCTCTGTAGGCCCTCCTTATGTCCATGGCAAGGCAGTTACTTGAGCACCAAGTATCGACAATACCAACGACCTGACCGAGCAGTGCACTGCCCCACCTTACTAATGAATGCATCATGCAATAATAGGTCTACACCATGCAATCTCTGAAATCCAACTTCAACAATAGCACATAGGTTCGTCACATGGCAGAGGAGTAAGGGTAGACACTCCTCCTGGTTCCATATCTAGTATATATATCACAAAAAAGAATGATCTCACTTATTAATTTACTCCATAAGAATTCATACAAAATAATTTTCCAATAGAAAAATACCATAAAACTTACTCCTTCCGGTAGATCTGGTGGCTGGCGTTGTTGCAACATTAGGACTTCTCTGAGGAGGCATGTTCTGATGGTCAGTAACGGTACCTGTTACAACTGCAGGAGGTCATGAATACTATATATAATGTTGTGTTGTTATAGTATTAAATGGAATTGATTCCTCTGCAACCCAAGTGGCTACCTGCTGATTCATTGGATGGGAACTTGGGTTAGGAGGAACTCCCATAACCCATGTGCACATTCTATTGCCTCCTTCACTATGTGTTGGTGGGTATTTGTATGGCCATGGGCCCTATTTTTTTCATCTTTTCCAACCTGAATGGCAAGTGGTTCAAATCTTCGAATGCGGTTATGAATTTAGAGGCTCTCATAGGTGAAATTTCCCTTGATATGTAGAAATCAACTTGTTGGAAAGGAAACAAAGAATATTAGTATCAAATCATCACTAAAATTAGCAACATAGCCATCCCCTAACGTATTCCCCTTATGTTATTTGTAGGAAGCAAGAAAAGCATGACAAAGCAACAACATCTTTCATTAGAAAATTTCTGTTCCTTTTGACTCCTCCTAACTCAATTAGGGTTGAGCTTCAATATCTTCCCTCACAGGAAAATCTGATTATATCAACATAGAAGAGATGGTGGTGTCCCAGGAGGCCATGGATATTATGCAGAGGGAAAGGTATGGGGTCGATAGGTAACTTGGAGGGGACACCTATGTGTTTTCTACTATAGATCTAATGGTTCAAATCTTTGATGCTGAGTCTTTATGGGTGCACATCAATGATCACAGTGATATTTTTTCAGAGTTGTACAGCCATGGAAATAACAAAATCGACCTTTTAATATCATATTGTGCATAAATTTTCCTTGGATCAAAGAAGAGGAGAAACTGCCTACTATGGCTTGAATAAATCCTTCATCTTCAAGCAACAATTTCTAAATTTGTCCTTGCTGCAGAGTAACTAGAGGTGCCATGGTAATAGATTTATTTTCTGTGTTGTCCATCTTGCATGTTGGGTTCTAGAAAGATAGATAAGTGCTAAAATCATAGGCCCACAGGGATTTATATTTAATTAACATGTCAATAAATTACACCTGTCTTTTGCAGAGGTCTTAAGAGGATGTTGAGGTGTTGGTAGCATAAAATTATGTACTTGGCTAAACCACCTGCAATCAGTATGTATATTTAGATACTATGATTGTTTTGAAGTATTAGACCATATTTAGATTTTGAAAAATATGTGGAGTTTGTACACAGAATATTCATGAATGGCATGGGTATGTGTTATTGATATAGGAAGGGACCTATATCCGAAATGTTTCTTACCTGTGTTGTATCCATCTTTACATCTTGTTGCATTTTTGGACTTCCTTGTCTTGCAAAATTCACACCTTGTCCTGCAGGGGCAATGTTCAATGAAGAATGTGCTAACACTGATAAAAAAGGAAAATTCAAGCAATTCCATTACTTAGAGGGTTACTACAATGCTCTTGCAAGCTTAATTTTTAGCACAAATGATGGTATTGTTAAAATCATCTTCAGCACTACCACAGGAAAGGAGTTTTGTCAATCATCACTCATGCTTTACTTTGTTACTATTATTATATTGGGGTTGGTCATGTATGGACTTGCGCTTCAATATGGTTTGTTCATACCAGTATTTTTCATAAGCTCTCCATATGGTCATTCTGTTGGGTAGTTGATTTCATCCTTCATAGGAATTCATGGGGGTCTTTGTGTTGTGCTTGGTGAAACCAATTTTCTTGGTGGCCCAATGAGGATGACAATTTCATTGTGTGTCATCCTTTTGGAATTGACAAATAACTTGTCATTTCAGCCTTTTATTATTTTTTTGTGTTGATAACAAAGACAACAACTGATTTCTTCAAGACAAAAACCGATTTCTTCAACGCCAGTGTGTATAATGCAATTGTGCACTTGAAGGGGATTCCATTCTTGGAAGGTCATCCTAAACCCTCTGTGGGAAACCTGGCTACTAGTGATGTTTTTACAGGTCCATTGTTAACCTTGTCTAGAGTTGAGAAAGTTGGAAACATCGTACAGATTTTGATGAATACTAAACCCAATGGCTTCGCAGTCATAGATGGACCTCTCTCAGAAAACCATTCTTAGATGACCTTATCCTTAGCACATATTTGTTGGTTTTGTTGAAGAGGAAAGAGTTTTAACTTTCACAGACTGTTGTTTCTATGGACATAAAGTAGCAGTTTTATTCTAGTGACTTTTCAAAATGATTTTGAGGAAGGGATCTCAAGATTGAGGACATAAACAAAGATCTGTTTCGTGGAAAGTCAAATTATCTGTCCAGAGATTTAATCCCTTAGTTACTTACTCGAAGCTTTACCATCATCACCGATCCACCATGCTAACACTTGAGGTTGGTTGGACCTAAATTCTAGGAAATGAGTAACTTCTAACCATTTATTACAACTGGTACGAGATAATGGTGGTTTAGTTACTAAAACCTGATCCTTTAGGATAATCCACTGAGGATGAACATACTACTCTTGTTTAGTTCAGAGAGATATATACAGAGAAATACTTTTTAGTAACTAAAACATGAGCATCTCCTAATATTTTCCTACTGCATATGCTCTAATATCCCAAGAATTTATCATATAAAGTCTACTTAACTTAACTTACCTATCAGAAAAGGTGCCGAACTATGGACAGTATCCAAACTCTAATCCATAACCAGCATGTTATCCGTAGGGTATCTTTGATCAATTTATAACCAACTTTTTTATTCCTCCTTCACTAGGACCATAATTTCCTTTTTTATTCACTTACCTAGATGAACTATTAGTGAGGGGTGAACTCACGATGTCAAGGGGTTAGAACATTAACTTATATCATAAGATTCATCCAAAGACACGGAGAAACCAATCAGAAACCCATTATTTAAAGCTCTACTACTATTTAAGAGGAGTACACCCCATACAAACTAGCAAGAGAGAATACTCTAGTCAAAATCCATATGGTGTGATAGTCTAACTCAGCTTAAACTAGTATCTACACTGGTAACACAATTTCACTTATATTCTATGGGAGATAGTATAACATTTCTTTGGCTTGCTTCATGCGAGACACCAATAAAGTGTATGGAAATTTTGATACCTTTTTTCCATTCGAGTTACAACTTAATATCAGGGTTTGATGCAATGGATAGAAATTAGGCCTAATACATCTAGATAAGTTAGCTAAATCCTATGTCTGTGGTTATAACTTGCTCTATGTGTTGTGATACAAAACCAACCCAACTATATAAAGCCCATGAAATCTCAATCCACTATGATTTTCCCTGTTTAAAACAAAAAGTAAGAAGGGAACACTAAAATCTCACCATGGAGATCGTTGAAAGGACTCTGAAGAATGACCTTGGGAATAAAGAGAAGGAAGTTGAACTTTTGATTGACTAGGCTTCATGAAATTAGTCTAATGTTGATGGTTTAGTGTTTGAAACTATTGATGTTGAAGGAGTGGTGCAGATGGAGGTAGAGGTGGCATATTTTGCATAGAAGGCCATACATATTGTGTCATAGGAGACAAAGAAGAAAGTCTTTCTGAATTCATGCTTGGGCACTCATATTGGAGGTCATCCCCTTTGAAGTGGTTGGGAGAGATTTCCCTCACTTGATTAGTGTGGATAATAGAAATTTTTTGATGTCCAATTGTGTGTTCATTCTATTCTTATTATTATACAAAATCGATCTTAACAAGTAGTATCAAAGCAGAAATTTTAGTAATGTGAAATGATTTTGTTTTGTTTTTCGTAGATTATCTTGTGGTAGAATTTATCCTTGCTTGGAAGCCATATTGTAGTCGCACCAAATGCCATCAGAAGTGTAGTTGTGTCACCATTTCTAAAATGCGTTTTAATTGCAATTCTAAGCCATACTGAGGAAGTTACGACCATTTTAAGTTGCGGCCGCAAAACTATAGCCAAAAAAATGAGATCAGTTGATTACTATATTGTGGCATGACTTTAGTATTTCTTTTTATTTAACAACCTGATTGCAATCAAACCAGTGTTATCCAAAGAAAATTTTTGATGTAATTTTTAGATTGGGGTCATAATAGCAATTTTAAGTAATATTGAGGAAGATATGCTCTTAAAAAGTCAACTTTCTAGCTCTACAAGTTTTGGCTATGAAAACTGGAAACTTTTCTTGTGGCTTGATTTTCTTTCTACTTGTGGGCCAAATTGAGGTCATTCCAATGCCACTTGAAGGAAAGCATTAATGTCATCTATAATTTGGGTTCATCGTACTTATTTTAAGAAATATTAAAAGAGTTGCAACCACTTTATGTTGTTCCATTCAACCACAAAATCCTAGTGGAAAAAAGGAGATCCATTGAGTATCAATATATTATTTCCCCTCATTGATGAATATTTCGATTTATGGGAAACCTACATGGAAGGAGTCCCTGAACAAAGCTTCTACAACCTATGAAGAGTCTAATCAAAAGTGCTTAATATAACTTGAAGAAATGTTGAAGGAGAACCATGATCACTCAAGCATTGAAGTCATTCAAAGTGAAAAACTACTTGTCATTCACCCGATTACACAAAGTACATAAAGCACGTATTCTAAATTTTAGTGATGTGAGACAACAAATTTGAACTTTTTAAGTTAAGTTCAATAAAGGAATGGCACGAGAAAACAATACTTCCAATTCCACATGTTATCATTTAGCTTTTGAAAAACAAAATTAGAGAACATCCTTGTTGACATAAGCCTAAAAACCACTTAACATGGTCAAAACCTACTTCACCAACATTGCGGTTACAATGGAAGAAATAAATGACCTTTATCAAGGAGATCTCAATCTAGGATGCTAAATGCACTTTGAAAAATAAAGTTGTGTTTTACTTAGTGACTAAGTAATAGGACACCTCCAAACAGACCTCATATCTTGTATCATAGTGTTGGACACCAATACGTGAGGATACATGTTTGACACATTTGGCACATGTCCTCTTCATAGGACACCAACCAAACACATGTCTGATATGCCCTTAAAAAAAGGAAAAAAATGAAAAAATAGTATAGATAGTCAGGGAAAGAAGGAAATCACTTCATATCCTTCGGTGAGATTCTTGATATTCCCAAGCAATAAACTCAGAGAGGTAGGAAGGTCAATAGAAACATACTCAAATATTATTAGCCTCAAGACTATTTGGGAGTCTCCCAAGTACCCTAGAATGATCAACCACTAGCCCAATTGATCAGTTAAAGACAAAGAAGTAGAGTAGGTGCAATTTGACATCTCATAATGCAAATGAAAGCTTGGACAATTGGAGGAAACTAATAAAATGTTATCCAAGTCAATGGGTACTTGAAGGAGAAGGTGAGGGAAGTAGAAATCGTGTAGAACATCAACCTCCATTCACAAGGCGAGTAGAATAAAAATTGGATAGCTGCAACAAAGGAGACATTGAGCTATTGAGGAGTTGAACTAACCCTTGATATACCATATTAGCGAGATCAAAGAGGGTCATTATAACCCCCCACATAATAGAAAGCAGAGTGAGTAGCATATGGAAAAGTCGCCAACCAATAAATCATGATTTCTAATCATCATACAAAGAAATAAGCCAGTCATTTCTAACATCTAAGTTGTTTTCTATCGTAGCAAATGTTGGGATTTTGTCTAAGCATCTTCCTTCAATTTGTCTATATCTTCATCTACAGGAATGATAGTCAAGTGGAAATGGATTATGATTCCCAAATTGTACTTCACAGTAAGAAACACAGTAAGTTGCAGGCATGAGGAATATTTATTACAAACGAAGATACTAGACGAATTCATTTGGGAATTCAAGAAGGGGTTTTTCTGTATAGAATTACCCTGGTATAATGAGAGTAGAACTCATAAATTGATCGTGTTGGTATCAGAGAGAAAAAGTTAATGAAATGGATTAGGTGAGTATCATAACCATTTTGAATCAGTTGAAATCTTTGTGTATATGAAATGGAAAAGAACCTGAAGTGAAGACTTAATATGGAGAAGAACATGATTTCAAAGCTAGGAATTATGAGATGAAATACTAGCATACAAAAGAGAAACGTCTATATTAGAAGGATGAGAGGAAAACCTTTAAAGGATGCCTATTTTTCCAATTAGACATATGTGTCTTGGAAATGTGAGATGGACTCAGAGAGGATAGTTGACCTTTGATCTCTTTAATAAATTTTTAAGTATAGAACTTGAATGTCATGAAGTATAATGTCCATATGAGCTATGTTGGAGAAGTTTTGGCTCGAGACTTGATTAGCTTTTGCTTCTGATGTTTGTTGATCATAGCAATGTATATGAAAAAACGATCATCCAATAGATGTGCATTGGAGGGAAAATCACCTTGTATATAATTTAATGCTAGGAAGGAGATGGATGTTGAAAATGAATTGAATGGCTTGACATCCATTGCAAAATATGTATAGGAATGCGTTGCAATTTTACAATTCCATTATTAAATTGATTTTTTGGAAAGTGTGTCATCTTGTGCTCTTGCCGGACATTTCACCTCATGATTTTGATAGCTCCAATTGTTGTTGGAATTCTGAAATAAAAAATGTGTGCAAATACTTAGAACCTCATTATTTGTGAATTGTGCAAGGGTTGCACTGAGTTCCAAAGGAGAAGGAATAATTCCTTTTTGGAATTGGGTATGGTATGGGAATTACCTCTAGATATAAATATTTCAAAGGTATGATGAATTAATATTTTATTGCCTTGGTTCAAACTGGAATGCATTTGTTTGTATGAAGACATGGACTCCACGATTAGGGAAAATTTAAGAATCACACTAAATTTATATGTATAATAAATGGGCTAATCCCCATCATACATAGGAAAAATGGGAGGCTATTTTATCAATAATATAATATGTATATATAATTTTTTTGGTGATTCTCTCACCAGATTATATTATCTTGTACAATGATGGAGAATCTTTCACTGAATTATAAAATCTTGTAAGATCATGGAAAATCTTTTACTGAATAATAAAACATTGTGAAGTATTGGCGAATGTTTTGTTAAAGTATGAAACCATATATGATAATAAGAAAACATATTCATTAAACTGTAAAACATACATGTTTGGAAAAAGAAACATAATTTTCTCTTCCTACAAACAATGTTCCATGTTTCTGTGGCCGTGTTTGTCAAGGTTCTTACAATACACTCTTTCATATGCTTCTATTAGTTTTGATAATATTCCACAACAAAGTTCTTGTAGGTGTTGATATTGACAACGAGTTCTGTTAAGGTAGGAGAGATTAATCTTTTCTCTACAACTTTTGTCAAGCTACCACTTTTCTCAAGTTATCAAATTTCTTTCTTATTCCATAGACTCCAACTACGAGATAAAAAAAACACATCAAGTTTGTTTACCCAAACATGACAACAAGTAGCAAGCCCCAACTTTGTTATATAAGAAAGTATTAGGTATCCCAAAGGCTTGAAGGGGATCTAATTGAAAAAAGTGACAATTGTGAGAATCCTTCCAATCAATATATGAATATATAAATGTAGATTTATTATTATTTTAATTGGAAATATTCAATTAAATAATAAAATTTAATTACTTCTCTCCCAATCTAAATTGCTTATTAGCATAATTCACTACCCTCATAGGTCTCACATTTTTTAACAGCGTTGTAACATGTATATTAATTTCCTTTTTGGTGAACAATCTCCACCTTTTAGGAAAATATGGTGTAGTGGCTCCAACCCCTACAGATCATTAGGACAAACTAAGAATAGGACAAAAGATGAAAGGTTGTATAAACCAACTTATTTTTCAAACAACTAATCCAACATCAGTACTTAAACATTTTCATGAAGACATCATATTGAGAATGTTTGAAAAATGGTGGGAAATCTTCTGCAAGGGTGATGTGGAAAGAGTGATAAGGTTTCATTGTTTTGAATTTTTTTTGTTAAATCAGAAAAAGTTAGAAACCAATATTAATGGAGATATTGGTAATTTTTACTAAATTTTGTGAAGTGACTAAATGTAGCTTTAACCATTCACCTTAAGATGTTTTTACAATATAATTTCCTTAATCTATTTAATATCTTCATTATCATAAAAACCAACCTATATCCATCTTAACTCCACATCTACCACTCTTAGGGGGATGAAATCTATTTATCGCTCTGAGCACTTGGTAGACCAAGAATTAAGATGGATCTAAGATAGAATTTCCCCTTTAAATAGTCTATGCTCACATG
>APFE030237594.1:0-14943 GCA_000404065.3 Pinus taeda
CTATTGTGCATAATGAATACTTCTAACAATGACTGTTGAAATGTGAGGTACACAACCTCATAAAAAGAAGATGATGACTAATAGGTCCATAGGATTAATGGTATATGATCTCAGGGGGGAGCTATGCATGTGTATCTTGATGTTTATTCCATATGTTGTGATGTGATTCTTTTGATGACATTTATATTACTAATGTTGCATCCGATGAAGTGATTGTGATCAAGAACAAACATGACATATTCAGGGGGAGTTGTGACTATTAAAAATCAACATGTCATATTTTGTACGTGGTTTGTATGAATTACAGTTGCGTGTATACATGTTTATTGACTTAGACAACCACGTAAGGTTCCTTGTGATGATAAAGACGTGGCACAAATTTAGTGGGGAGATTCTCATATGTTTCCATCAGTTCATTATTGGATTTTTGGATCTGACATTGGGTTGCTGCATTTTGTTGATAGTACCCTTATGCAAATTTTAGAATGTATGAATGAGTATTGGTTCCTTATGAGTGATGAATTGTTACATAGTCTTATTACTGTTGATGATATGTCTCCTTATTGTTGGTAAAAAGGATATAATATGATGATATTTGATGATGAAGAGTTGGCACAGGTTCAAGGAGAGCATATTCTATGCTTCTAATGGTTCATTGTTGGCATTATGGTTTCTTAAGCACTCCCTATTGCATGATGTTGTCTATGACGAATTGATGGTTATTACTATTGTCATCAGTCTTATTTAATTTCTCGCTACTGAAAACATACTTGTTGTTGTCACTATGTCATGGGTTATTAATGATGCTTGGATTGCATATAATGAAGTTATTACTCTTGTGTATAAATATGATACACTTGATGAGGAGGATATGTGTGCTATGGTCACCGTTGATGTTGGTTGATGACTTATGATGTTGGAGGTTCTCTTTATTTTCACATATGTTTTTGTTGCTTGAGGAGTGTGGCTCCTTCTATATGTGGAGAGACTTTGCTGACCTTTACGACATGAGGTCAAGGGGATGAGTTGCTTTATTGCAAAAATATTTTCGTTGCTATTGTTGCTTAGTGATGTTTGGATGCATTACATATTTGGCCACATGTTAATGATATTGAAGAAACTAATGCTACACTATCTTATTTGAATGTTGACATATTGCTTCTTTGTGATGAGGATGTTCATGCTGCTATTATGTCATTTATGTTGCTGCTGTCAGATGATTATGCTGCAGATGCCTATATGGTGCATGCTGGTTGCTGATGATTATCATGGTTTTTCTACAAATATAATTCATTGTTGAGATTCTTGTTTATGGTTAAGATGTCATGTATGCCTCTTGATGTAAATACCATGAAAAGAACAATGTTGTAATCATTGTAAAATTCTGTGATGTATGGGCTATTGGGATCAAGTCATAATCCCATTTTGGGTAACTAATGTAAAATTTGGGTCAAATGTGTAACCCCATTATGTTGAGTGATTGATAATAAAGCCATTAATTATAGGAGATGTCATGAATAACCATGTATTTGAGTCATAAAGTCTTGTACTTTTATTACATATCTTTAGAGGGTCCAACATATGCTCAGTGGGAACATGGTCAGTATGCAGACATCATAGTTCATATCAATAGATCCGACTTACAGTGATGATCCCTACAAGGGAATGTACTTCATTCAGCTTGGTTCAACCCTTTGACATTGATGTCAAAGGGGGAGAGAAGACTTAGTGTTTGCAGGTGGTTTCCAAACACCAAAGTGGTTGCCATCAAGTCCAAAGGGGGAGATTGTTGGCATTGTGGCTAATGTGTTGTCCTTGATGGAAACATGTTTGATAATTTTTTTCCTTGATGTCAACTTGTCATATGATGTCACACTGTTGTATGAACAACTAGTCTATGGATCGATGATGACTACATAGATTTGTTGAACTATTGTAAATTATATGAATGCTTATACAAGTGTTGCAGAAGATGAGAACTAGTTTTGGCAACTTAGTCAGAGGTTGGATTTTAAATAGATTGAAGAATTTGAAGTTTTTAAAATATACGCTACTTTCCTTCATCATAGTCGACTACATACACAACTTTCCTTCAATAAACTTGTGTATACATCTTGAAAGTGAAATTCTCGATTTGTGCACACACATAAAATACCATGAGCATTTTCCATGGTAATATCCCACAATTTTGTGACGACGATTTTGTGACACCAACATCTCTTTGATCCTGTCAAAAAATACTAACAACATTATCAAAGGATTTTCTTGTGGTATTTGAAGGAGAGAAAATCTATATAAGGAGAAGGAGATCAAGGAGTTAAGTGTGCAATGTAATGAATTATTCATGTATGATCTGATATGGAACATGTGTGCACCAAGAAGTAAGGAGATGGCTCAAATATGAGAGATTTAAAAGTATATTGAAAGAGTATGGATATGCTTGATTGATTTACTTATGTTTAAGTGGCTAACAATGTAGGATCTGTGATTATGGTGGAACAATGATCTAAATATGTTTGCTGAAGCTTTTGATAATATGTGCGCAGAGATCTAGGTTTAACATGTGTTGTGTCTGCAAAGAAGATATGATTAAGAAATTTAAGATTTATACACAGGTTTACTTTTGTAATGTCACGTACATACATGAATCTACTTCATAATAGTCGTGTGTAGTATCTAAAGTAATGTGAGTTGATTAAAATAAAAACTTGTTGTTGGTTTTGATTGATTGTTGCCATTGTGATGTATGAGAGGGTTTAGGAAACAATTGTTTTGATACTGATTGATGATTATATTGATGGTCGATATTTGGCATCTTGATGGACTTGTTAAAGAGAGGGTTTGAATGGCTTTAACATATTCATGAATTTAATGCAGTATGTATTCACAAACTATGTTTAATGTAGAGAGAGTTTGACAAAGAATAAGTTTTGGCATTCAATTATTTAAGATCTATACGCAGGTCCCATGCATAAGAATCTCTTATATATGCAGGCTTGCTTTATTACAGTCACGTATATATATTCTAGGGTTTGAATTACTGCTTGATAATGACAATTGATGAGTTATGTATTATTTGTTGTTGTTTGTCAATGATAAGGATGGTTTGTATATGGCAATGTTGATTGGATTGATTTAGACATGGCATGGTATATTAATCAATGATTGAGTATTCACTGATCAGTTATTTATATTCAATGATTTGTGGTTGATTCAGTGATCTGTGATTGATTCAATACCTTTATGTAGTGATTCAATGGTTGTTTCAGTGGTACAATGATTCAGTTTATCAGTATTTAGTATTCATTGATTTGAGATATGTACACAAGTTTTGTGCACAAGAAGCGCGTATATATGCGGGTTTGCTTCAGAACAATCACATATATATTCAGAAGTTAATATGATGAGGGTTTGCTATCACTGCACTTTGTTTGTGTGATGGCTAAGAGTGTGACTAATCAGTGAATGGTTGAGTATTAGTTTAAATGGTTGATTGGTCTTGATTTGATCAGTTATTGGTTGATTTGTTCAGTATTCAATGATTTAGTTGCATCAGTGATTCAACTTATTGGTGATTGATTTTCAATGATGATTCAGTGATCATATTTCAGATTTTGTGATTTAGTATTCAGTTTGGTATTGAGCATAATGTTGGTGTGGGTCCAGTGTGAAAATTTGATGAAAGGTGGAATGCATGTTTTGATGATTGATTGATAGGTGGATCTAGTGTGAAATATTATGAAACATCATCCACAAAGTAGTGAGGGTTGTAGCCTTCAATGAGGTGTAGGAGCTCCCTTCTAGTAGGATCTGGTAAACAATATTAGGGGGTTATAACTCCCTTCCAGTGGGTGTTGGAGAATGAGTGGAGGTTGTATCCTCCTGTAGGTAGGAGCCTATGTGCTGGTAAGAGTCTGCGCTAGTACAAAATTTGTAAGAACCTTTTCTTTATAATAAAAAAGGAAGACAAAGACAACAACAATGATGGTTTTCTCCCACATAGGGTTTCCAACTAAAATCCCAGTGTCCATATGTGTTGTTGTGTTGCTCTGTCATTTACTGCATATTGAATGCATAATGAACTAATAATGCAATGACTCAGTTAAACATCTAAAGGAAGTTATGAAAATTATGAATGTATGTAGTAACTGAGGGTTTGGATGATGAAATTAACTTGTTTGGTGGCTTTGGCCTCATAGCACTGGGTTGTAGATGATAATTGTTTGCAGGTTTAATTTCATTCATGGGTCTTGGCTTCAATATAACAGGATATGATACGGTGCATGGTTCCATGCAATACGAAGAATGGGCATCATCAACAAAGTAACAAAATTAGGAGGCGGTAGATGATTGGCTCCCTCTAACATGTAGGATTGGTGGTTGGCCATAAGATAACCTAAAACATTGAGGAACTTGAATGTATATGATGTATGACTAGTCCAACATGTTGGATTAATCACCAAGCTATCCTCCTACATAAACAATGACACAATGTCAGAACACGTAATACTTGAACGCTAAGGCTGAACAATGATTGGTAGACATGTAATGTTGAGTTGTATTGATTGATGTGGACTGTCCATGAGATCGGTTCCCTACTCTCTCCCCTTTGAAGTTTGATAATAAAATTGTTTTGAAAGCATTTTATGGTAAGGAGGTTGAGTGCTGCTACATGTTGAAGGTTACATGTTTGAATATGATAAGTTGTGTTTTATTGTTTTATTTTTCGTTTTTCACACAATTAAACAAGCTGGAGAAAACCATTTCATAGAACCGTTGCTGGAAAGAACCCATTTTATAGAATGCGTCCAAAAGGGGACTTGTTGTAGAACAATTAATTTAATTTTTGGTTTTATATGGTTTTTGGGTGTTTCTGGGCTCATTTAAAGGCCAAATTGAATTCCAGAAGAAGCATGATAACCCAGGTTTAATGATGAAAAATATCAGATGCATGAAAAGTCTTGATGATGTACTTTTGATGTCCATAATCGATGTTATGTGTTTTGGGATATTATGAGTAGGTTGCATTTAATGTTGGGTATATGGAAGAACAATATCTGATAAGGGTTTTATGTCACTGCATTGATGAACAAGTTGGAACAAAGTATTGGTAGGGTATATTTTGTTGGTGACAATAGTAATCAAAAACTGCCACATCATCTTCCTTGCTGACGTTATCAAAACCATGTGGTGCATTTGCGGGATGACACGTGTCCTACTAACATAAGCATTAACTAGTTTGACTTTGACTTTTTGCCCTAGTTTGCTTTGAAACTTTAACTGGCCTTAACTTCTTCATCCGAACTCGGATTTTCACACCGTTTGCATCGTTGGAATCGTCTCGTCGAGCACTTTGACTTAATCTCACTTTCAACTGAATTTGAAGACTTTGATCTGGAGGCAAAACTGAATCCATTTTGAATCACACTTGCAATAATTGAGCTTGGGTGGGGAGGATAACAGTCATTCCTACCAACCACTTAAGCTAAACACAATTGATAGTTAATAATTGGTTTCATGACGAGTTTGATATATTTAGAAGTTTCGATGTGATGTTGTATATCAATGCTAAAACTTATGAAGTTGTTGTGGATTTTTTTTTTGGTGTAGCACACTATCATGCACAACTCATAGTGTAAATATGCGATAAAAAGGCGGGGGTTCCTATCTTAGAGCAACTTGTATGTGAAAATCCTACAAATTTCTACCATACCTATACCAATCATGGGAATTATTTTTAAAATTTTAGCCATGTGGATTGTTGTTATGAGCTATAAATATCTCACTGAAAATTAAACATGTAAGATGTGATTAACATAAAAGAGGAAGGTTAAGAGGATTATAGTGACAAAGGGTTTAACTAGGGTTTCTGATGATGATGATGCCAATGGAGGATATCAATAGAGTTATGATTAATGAATTCAATAACTCTTGTGTGTTTTGGGATGCCAAAGGTAGTTAGAATAACATGTAACTTGAAAAAACTAGATTGCAATTCAAGGTTGATTTGCAGGCTTTGGCAAATGCTCTTGCACCGTTTGGGGGTTTCTTATTAGTGATTGAGGATATTTTTGTTATAGACTATAGGTTAAATGTCGAACAACATGCCTACACTTTGCCAACAACACTATTATACCTCATTTTTGGTCAATATTTTAGTCGTTGTTATTTCATGCATTGCTTCTTCACTTTCCGTAAACTGGGTATGGGTTTTTCTCTATAAATTAAAGTTTCATGACTTTAGGGGTTTCATTTACTTTTAAAGAAATCACTAGGTGATGAGTTAGGTAGTGGATATGTGCCAATCTCAACATATGATCAAATAATAATAAAACTCTTGTCATAAACAATGCTACCAATTAACGAGAACCGTAAACTCAAAATAAAAACTCTAGCCCAAAAAACCCTTATTTTTGCACAAAAAACATGAAAAAACACCTCGAAATCGAAAGGTGGTGATGCTGTGTGAACCTTTTATAAGGTTAAAAATCCAATATTTTTCATCCATGACATTAAAAACCAAAATCATGATAATAGAAAACCTTAAAATTCCAACAATTGTCAACCATGGCGTTGAAGATCAAATAACATGACTTTGAAAAACCTTAAAATTCTGACATTTTGCAACCATGAAATTAAAACCAAATATCATGAGTACAAAAAACCTTAAAATTTCAACTTTTTTCAACCATGACATTATAAACCAAATACATGACTAGAAAAACCTTCAAAATCAACACCTAAATTAAAGAGTAATTCTAGGAAGAAGATTTACTTATTTATTTTTAAGGCTAAAGGTGTAGCTCTTTTGAGACCAGACCTTAGCCAAAGAAAGCTTGATCCACTTTCAATGAGGCAACACAATTGTAATATTTTTTAACTGTGGTTTATAAAATTATCATTAATTTACACAAAGTCATGAAATGAAAGTATGGGAAACCCTTGAGTACTTCCCCACATTTCGTGGATGGTAAATTGGGTAAACCATCAACCTTGATTACGGGGCTTTGCCCCAAAGAAATCAAAGAGAGTCGAACCTATGATTAGCAATAACTAACAACAATATAAAAAAAAAAAACTTCATGTCTAGCTCTAGACCACACGACCTAAGCCTTAAGACTTTATATATTAAATAAAAAATTTAATTTAATTTAAAAAAAAAAAACAAAAAAAACATATTTTAAAAAAGGAAGAAGATATGTAATCACTATATAGTGTGTGTGGGGGAGGGGGTGATGATCGACATCCCTCTCTGCCCACGGGCTTGGCCAGGCAACCAACAACATTGCCCTTACTAAAAATATTTTTAATAAGAAAATGTACATTTCTTCTTTATATATATATATATATATATATATATATATATATATATATATATTAAAAATAAAAGAAAAAAAGAACTGTAATCATTGTACAATATATGAGGGAGAAGGGGTGATGGCCGACATTGACTGTCCACCCATAGTCTTGGTCAGCCAATCCATTGCATCACTCACGACCATCACACTTTTGCCAATGGCCCTGGCTAGCTAGTTGGTGTGAAAGAAGTGTAATCATTGTACAATGTGTGAGGTCGAAGGGGTGATGGTCGACATTGCTTGTCCACCCATAGTCTTAGTCAGGAAATCCGTTGCATCACTCACGACCATCACCTTTTTGCGAATGGCCCTGGCTAGATAGTCAGTGTGATCGCTTGCGATTGCTTCCCTGGTCCATGGGGTGGAGGGGTGATGCTAGCCATCGCCCCCTCCCCAACACACATTAGCGCGAGTGATGTAACTGGCCGCCTGGATGGGCTTGTGGGTGGAGGGGTGATGTTAGCGATCACCCCTCCCCCACAATTAGACACATATTTACACTTTTCTTTTTCATTTTTTCAATATGTTCTTTTATATTTATTTATTAATTTTTAATTAATTATTTATACTTTTCGTTTCAATTGTTAATTTTATAATTTATATTTATATTTGTATTTTATTTTTTTAATAATATATTAATGACTTTAAAGTTAAAATTTTAATTATATATATATATATATATATAATATTAGATATATATATGAATGTTTTAATTAGTTCCACTCTTTTAATATTTTTTTTGAATGATTTTTTTTTTTTTTTTTTTTTTTTTTTTGGCGCTATTTTTTGAAATTTTAAATGCCTGTTGTTGTTTTTTTTTTTCAATTAATACTTTAATGTTTTTTTTTTCCTTGGATGAGGTGATTAATGAAGAACAAGGTGGGGGGGATGGGTTTCCATTGCCCCACCTAACCATTAGACATGGGGACATGGCAACATGTCCCCTGTAGTTGGCAGAGCACCACGATATCATGATCCATCAAAACGTGTATAGTATGTAATCTCCAATGCATGAACGACCAAGTGGTTTTATGTGGGAAGGTAAATAGATGATGACATTGAGCATGCGAGAATTAATGGAGATGGAGGGTTTCGGAACAAGGAATTTTCCTAATGTTGATGCTGAGCCTGCAACCAACCTCAATTCAGATGACAAACCGGTGAGTTGACCATAAGCCAGTGAAGTAAGGTGGTGACAATGTGTGTGGGAATGTAACAATTAAGTGGAGTAGACAAGTGATAAATTTTGTATGGGAATTTGAATTGGGTTAGCACAAGCAATAGGATTTGCAAAATATCCACTCAAGCAAGGGGGGGAATTGGGCTCGCTATAAAAGGGAGAACCAATTTGAAGAATCCCCCTATTTGTTGAGAGCCTCCCTGCAGATGGTAATAGAGCAGGGGAAGAATAATTTGTCTACAGTGGAAAGGTATTTGATTTGGTTAGCACTTATATCACAAAGTGAGTGGATCAAGAGTGGTGCAGTAAAAAATTTTGTGGTTCATTACTCAACATAGAGAACCAGTCTTGAATTGGCAGTGTTTTGGGCATCTTTAGTCCACTGATTGAAATAAGTGGTCGTCTTACCCAAGTAACAAGGTCTTTGAGCTTTAGCACCCATTTATTGAATTTTATTACAAATGTTTCATGAAATATCTTCGTAGGAAATCCACCCCTTTCTCGGTACATTTATGGGGTAATTAAATCTCCATATTGTTGTTTATCTGCTCTTATCTCGGGCATGGAGCAAAGAGGGGGAGGAAAAAATACCACTGGATAAATTTTCATATAGGGGAAACAAATGCTTATGGGGATAAGTTGTTGGAAGATGGGCATGTAATTTCTATAGACTACATTGGCCTAGTGTGTGAATGAGGATCAATTGCTAAACTAAATGCCAATGTTTGGAGGAGGAGCTGGTTCAAGAGAGGGTCTCTTTTATACAAAGAGATGGTTGTGAATCTCAAGGCCTAATCTAGGGTGGTGGGAACATGTATTCACAATCTTAGAGTTAGTGTGGTACTAGATATCATTTGGTACCACCTCTCTACTGAGTTGGAAAGGTGGTGGAATCCCCCATTCATCGTGCTCCTGGGTTGCCCCTTGGAGTTAAAGAAGAAAATATTAAGTTAATCTAATACCCCTCACGGTGGTGGAGTTGTCGCTAACTGCTTCAATACCACGTCTTTCGACCCAGGTCACCCTATACAACTTTATCTGACAATCAACACTGCTCATATGATTTCAAATATTTCTCCTCATTAAGTCTAGTCTACTGGTTTGCTTGACACTATGCCAAGGGAGGGGAAAACCGAGAAGGGGAGCAACATATTATGTAAAACGAACCGACAGAGGGAGCTCACACATGCTAGATAGGGTAGCAGGATCTACAATGCACTATCATTAGCAAATTCCTCCACCTACACAAGAAGAACCATATCAATTAGAAAGGGAATCATCCACTCAACAATCTTCCCTTTCTAATGTTACAATGAGGGAAGAATAGGATTTATGGATCACAAATACTGGATAAACATGGAGTATAACAAGCTAATACATGTAGGCCATTGACTAATATTGGAAAATGCAATTCATTTTTGGGAGAGCACTATTGGATAGTCAGGATGCAAGGAGAGATATGCACAAGACCTTGGATCATATGCATGGTCATCTCAAATACTATGACCATTGTTTGGACCTACTGGATTCCTCTGACGATGCCTCAACCTCCAACTAACCAAACAAGGCCAATCCAAGTAGCAGTCTCAGACTCTGATCCACATCCTTGAATAAATGATGACTCAGATTTTTAGTTTTTTTTTTTGCAATTGTTTATGTTAGTATTTATATAGGCCAACCCCAGTGTCAAGGCATGTTTCAATTTAGTTATGATATGTTTTGTTTGTCCCTCTTGACCTTCCATAAGGTCCATATTTTGTTATGGTCTGGTCTCCATACAAAGAGACCGAAATGAACTATGTAGCCTTATGATGTAATTCCATGTTTTGAGGTAACAAAATTTCTCTTATATATATGTGTGTGTGTGTGTGTGTGTGTTTTCTTTTTTAAATGCTTTTTCCCTTAGTTTTTTTAATAGTGTTTTCCAATATTTTTTAGAATAATAAAATGATTATTATTATTATTATTATTTATCTTATATATATATTGAAATTCCTCCCTAAAAAAAATTATTTACACTCTTTTTTTCCTCGTAATTTTTTTTAAGATCATATAATTTTATTACTATAAAAAACATTAACATACATTGATGTTTTCCACTACTGGTTTGTTACTTGGGAAACTAAACTAGTAACATAGGCACAAAATTTTCTAATTGTTCATGCCGTTTTTAACCCTAAAGTCTGATAACCAAAAAACTATACAAAGTACTACATAGAAAAGTACAGCTAGACTGTATAACATAAAAATACAATTAGAAATTAAACTGCTACTGCACAACAATGCCTTTTTGATCTTCATTCTACAAGGGTTTCCTTTGAGCCAGGAAACTATGGGTCTCTATTAGAGTTTAATGAAGAAGGGTCCATATTTTTTAGATTATTAGTTAACAATTTGACCTTTCTGTTGATTTTTTTTCCACCTTCTTAAGAAGCTCTTCCATGTATATGATGATTTCTTGATGTGTATCTACCTTGTTTGTGAGGACTCTTCCCACTAGAGTTTTTATGTGCCAATATAAGTTGACTATCTACATGTACAAGGAAGATATGGATTTGGTAGAGTTCTTGATGTATGTGATCTAATCTCTAGTTTCATGTTCCATGTGTATGTTAGGAATGAACCTTCGAGGTTGCTTGACTTGTTCTTACACGTCATAGTTGGCTCTCTGAACAATTGGAGGGATGATATCGATGTATTTTTCCATTATTGCTTTGGCAACTAATTAAGCGTGAGTGACATGAATGGATGGAGGACTGAAGTTGGGAGGAGGAGAAAGATCCAGTTGAGCTCGCTTGCCTCTATGGAGTGGACCAGATGGTTTGTGTCTAGCTATGCAAAGGGGAAAGAAAGTGGGAGGTTAAGAGAAAAGGGAGAGAAAATTGGGAGGACAATTGGGAAGGGGGGATGGGTGAAAAGGAGGGTAAGAGGAGAGTTAGGAAGAAAAACTCAAGGAGGGGGAGAGTATCGGTGCAACAAGAGGGGGGAAGAATGACAACGGAGGAGGAGGACGTGGGGATGAGAGGGATGACCAGAAAGTCAACCAGATAGACATAGGAAGGGACCATAAAGGGAGTGGGAGGGGAGAACAACAAAAGAAACCAGGAGATAATTCTAGGGCAGAAAAGACCCCCCAGAATGATTAAACCTAGCGAGGGAAGAGAAACCACAAGCCAATAAAGCCCGAGAATGAATGAAAACCACTAATAAGAGAATTCAAGACTAAAACATAATTCGAAAGGGGCAAAACCAAGAAACCAAACTTGCAAGTATTGGTTTCTTTGCGAGAGGGTGTCTGAGATGGAGTGAACAATATGAAACAATTGCTGCTCAAGATTAGGACCAAACACCCTAGCCTCAATTATTCCATGGATTAAATATGCTAATCCAAGAGCTCTAATTTTGTTTTCCTCCCGCCATGGCTAGTTGCTTAAAAGATTGCAAAGCACTCACTCCTTACTAGTCAATCTCTTTCTCACCACCTTTCGGTATTATTTGCTTGCCTCTTCCCATGACCTCCCATAATAAGAAACCACCTTCCTTTGTTGTAAGAAAACCAGAGTGAGTGTACCTTCTCTCAAATTTGAAAGAACCAACTCTATGTCTTTGCATAATATATCAACTTACCGCACATCCATCTACTCATGCGACAACTTATTCTCCGTGCAGGTTGCTAGGTGGAAGGAAACCTACCCTCCCTTGTATTTTCAATGATTGTCTTCTCGAGGCTGAGTGAGATGCGTAATCTTTGCACCAACTGTGGGGATTTCAATGTAAATTATTATAAAATAAATAATTAATAATTAAACAAATATGATCTAATTCCACTTTTAGATTCACAATATATTTTATATTTTTAATTCTTGATGGTACCAATTGTCAAGGCTATGCCAATTAATTAGTAATTTTCACCCCAAAAGTAGAATAAAATAAAATAAAAGTTAGACAAATTTGGAAAAGACTTTAAAAACAAGCATTAAAAAAAGAACAAAGAAAAAGTAAAATAATATAAAGATAGACAAACTTCAAGTGCTAAGTTATAGTGTTTTTCATAGTCATGGTATCTTATTTTTAATGCCATCACTGAATTTTATTTTTATTTATTTATTTATTTATTTAACCCTAAAAAACGGATTGATGTTGCATCACCACTTTTGCATTTTACTATGTTTTTTCATGTCTTTCGTCGTGATACTTAGTCTTTAATGCCATGGTTGAAAAAGTTTGAATTTTAACCTTGAAAAAAAAAGGTGACACTGTATCACCACTTTTGCATTTGCACATGATTTTTCATGTTTTTTGTAATCATGATATTTGGTTTTTAATGCTATGGTTAAAAAAAGTTGAAATTTTAATCCTTAAATAAAAACATAATGATGCTACATCACCTCTTTTGAAAATCAACATGAAAATCAACATGAAAATCATGATTTGATGCGACCTCCAAAAAAATGAGAACTTGGTAAAGTTCTTGTTAAGTTGGTAGCATTGTTCATGAAGTTCTTAGTTGATTTTGGTGCGATTGCATGAGACAAATTCTGTGGCATATATGCATAAAATTCACATGGAACATCTTCATGTGATTCGTTATTCACGACATTTTTTTTTTAATAATGGGAAACAATTGCATAATTCTCTACCATTAATTGACTACAATATTTGTAAGGGTTCCACTATTTCATTATTACTACATTTGCAAGGAGGAATAGTGGGATTTGGGGCACTTTCTACTTTAAAACCAATTTCTTACAATGATGCAACAAGTTCTAAGGTATCATTCATTCTTTCATGTCAAATCTAGATATTGTTGAGAAAATGGATAAAATATTAACTCTGGAGGTCAAACATCAAAAGGTAAATGCACTCTTTTTAACCCTTACATATAAAATAGTAATGTCATTTTAATGGGGTTTGGCCTCAATTGGTTGATATGCACTAGTGGATTTATTCCAACTAGACTAAACACTATGATATGTGTTTCAAAGGGTTCTTTGTAGTTTAGTTATAAAATTCAACAGATTATTAGAAAACATTTGAGGAAGGACCTTGGTTTGGGGAAGAGATGTGATCTTTGTTACCTCCTAGTTTTCATACTTTTATCCCTCTACAATGGTTGTATCCAAAATGTTGGTTTGGGAAGATTACCGAATTTTCCTCTTCCATTTTGGCAACTGTAAGCATTTAGATACATTGGGAATGCTTTGTGTAGTTTTTGGAAGAATGATATGGAGAGGATTCAATGATGCCTATTCACTTATGATTGAACATGTGTAGAGATGAATTTGACCACAACCTTTCCAAACATAATGGAGATCAAACTTAGCAAATTTGAATACAATTTAACCTTGGATTATGAAATTACAAAATTTAAGTGCAATATTTTTCTTATTCTTTTTCTATGTGGTTCATCGACCCCTAATATCTGTGACTTCTATGTCCATGGAATATTTGTACTAGCAAGATCCGCCTGAAGGGATCACTTTGTGTCAGCACAACCACAAAACCTAACCCCAAGGGCATTGAGATAATTGAACCCATGACCTCCCAATAGCAAATGTGCTTTAAGGACAGGTACTTGACAAATTGAGCTAACCCTCGAGGCTATTTAATTACAATACTTATCATAATACCATGAATCTTTATAAATTCTCCCCAGAAAATAAAGGTCTTCTTAAGAGGAAACAAACTTTTTTTAAGAAAAGAAAAAATGTCATCCTTATAAGCTCCCTATCGTGGATAATAAAGATGATAAGAGTTCAAAATATTTTTTTTTAAGAGTCAAAGAAAGATACTAATTAAGGAAATGAAGTGAAAACAAAGAGAGAATGTTGTCAACACATGAATTTAAAACTTTTAAATCAAACAAAGAGCAACCTTTGCTTAACAATTTAGAACTATATAGATTGGATTTACAAGTGGTTATCACGAGACCTCTTTCAAGAGGTTGGATGGAGAGATAAAAAAGAATAAAGAGATAAAAAGGTGCTACATATTAGTTTCGACCTCTCAATGTCGGTGTTTATTGTTCTTATATTGTTATGTTGTTGTTAAACCTGTGTGATAATCCCTTTTCATTTATTTTGAAAATGGTATAGAAGCATATGCATAATGTTGATTCTTTCTTGTTGTATTTAAAAAGTTTATGTTTTTTTAAAAGTGGAAATTAAATCAATATAAAAATAGGCATAAAATATATAATATTGATCGGGCATGGTATACATATAAGTGCATCTATGTAAAAAGGGGTAAAGTTTTTTGTTTTTTTGTTTTGTTTTGTTTTGTTTTTTTGGTTTGGTTTTGTTTTGTTTTGTTTTTGTTTTTGTTTTTTGTTTTTTGTTTTTGTTTTTTGTTTTTTTGTTTTTTTTTGTTTTTTTGTTTTTTTTTTTTGTTTTTTGTTTGTTTGTT
>APFE030237605.1:1093-13361 GCA_000404065.3 Pinus taeda
TGGAGGATCTGGCAAGATCATATAATCAATGTGCATCAGGGTTCACCTACTCACGCTCTTGTGTGTTCAGAAATTTAATGAAGAAGAAAAAACTTTCCTGTGTTTTTTCCGGATATTTCTCTCGTCTTTTTGTTTTGTACGCAATGCCAAACACCTTGTATTCATAAAAAGGAATTTTGAACCCTTCAATCCAATGTCAATGCCAAGAAAATTAAGCAGCAATAGCTCACAATGGATTTAGAATTGCGTACACCATGATAAGGATGATATTACAAAATCATTTTCTTGTTGCAAAATATTGTTGTTTTCTTTACGTTTTGATGGGTAAAAACCTTACCTGAACCTTAGAATTCATCAAAATCCACCGCAGAGTCTTTGGCTTTATTTGATATTTTAGTTCTTGAAGGTACCCGCAAAGACATTCGGTGTAAGAGGAGGAGGAGAGAATGTGCATAGGTTTTGTTGTGCAAATTTTTCACCATGACATTCAAAAGAAGGAATGGTAGCCTCAAGGAGTATGGGTGGTCACGTTAATTTCATTAGTTACTTTAATTGGGGTAAATGCATTCGTAAGAACTCTAGGGTTTAACTCCGTACAGAAATTACCTATATACAAATTTTAAAAACAGAAAATAAACAATGACAAGAGCATAAAACATAAAACAGAAATACACAAAATTTTTCCCCGGATCCCAACACCCGGACTACCACATTGATTTTTCATCATATTCCTTTCAATGTTACAATACTTATATACATATGTCGAAGAATGGATAAACCCGAGGTATCTCCTCCAACTAATATAGGGCCCAAATTTTTTTTCCCATGGTATTGTTCTAGACCCCCTCTAAGCCCAAGTTTCACGTATGGGGCTAGTCGTGGAAAGAATACAACGCACACACAACATTTTCCCACTTGATGTTTTCTTTCTAGGGGAGGCCACATGAGAGCTTAGTCATTGGTCGATCCCTGCAACATCCATTGTTTCTCTACACTAAGAAAACTTCTCTGTATTCACAGACTTCGTCAATCCATCTGCAACATTTTTCAAAGTGTCCACCTTTACCATCAACACATTTTTGTCCTCAAACATATCCCTCACAAAGTAATACTGAACATCAATGTGCTTTGTCTTTGAATGGTAAGCAGGGTTCTTTGCCAAGAAAATTACACTTTGGTTGTCACAGTTTATCCTTATAGCTACTTGTACTAACCCCATACTTGAACACAATCTCTACAACCAAACTGCTTCCTTGCTTGCATGAGTGGTTGCCATGTATTCTGCCTTTGTAGTTGATAGTGCCACTATAGATTGTTTCTTACTCATCCAACTGATTGCACCTCGAAATAGGTTAAACACATACCCACTTGTAGATCTTCTCTGATCCAGATCTCCAGCCTAGTCTGCATCAACAAAGCCATGGATATCCAAAAATATGTCCAATCCTGGTCTTCCTTGGTAGCACAAACCATAATCACTATTGCCAAGCAAATACCTGAAAACCCACTTCACTTCTATCCAATGCTCCTACCTTGGTTTTGACAAAAACCTGCTCAATACTCCCACTGCATGTGCAATGTCTCGTCTAGTATAGACCATTGCATATATCAAGCTATCGATTGCATTTGCATATAGAAAACGGGACATGTCGTCTTCCTCTTCTTGTGTTTTGGGACACTGTTCAGTAGATAGCTTTACACCAACGAGAATATGAACCTTCACCGGTTTACTATCTTGCATATTAAAACTCTGCAATATTGTCTCAACATACTTCCTCTCATTTAACCAAAGCTTCTTTTTTTCCGGATCTCGTTTAATTTCCATGCCCAAAATATAATTTGCAGAACCAAGATCTTTCATGTCGAATTTGGAGGACAATTGGGTCTTCAATTCTTAAGATAATTTCTTTGTTATTTCCAATCAACAACATATCATCCACATACAAGACCAAATAAATAACACGGTCACCAATTAATTTAAAATACACACAGTGATTCGCTTTGCTTCTAGTGAAGCGAAGTCCTCATATATATGTATCATATTTATGATACCACATCCTTGGTGATTTTTTTAACCCATACAAAGACTTTTTTAACCTGCATACCATCTCTTTCTTACTCTTCACTGCAAATGCTTCAAGTTGTTTTATGTAGATCCCTTCTTCTAGATCCTTGTGAAGAAATGTTGTATTCACATCCATCTCCTCTACCTTAAAATCAAAAGCAACAACAATAGATAAAAATAATCTAATAGAAGCTACGCAACGTGAGAAAAAATATCACCAAAATCAATTTCTCACACGTGAGAATAACCTTTTGCTACCAACCGAGCTTTGTATTTCTCCACCTTGTCCACTGCATTCATCTTCTTATTAAATACCCATTTGCTGCCAATGGATTGCCTTCCAGTTGACAACTCCACTAGATCCCAAGCCTCATTTTTGTGCAAAATGTCATTTCATCAACCATGGCATCTTTCCATATTTTCCTATCCTCTGAATCTACTGCTTCCCTGAAAGTTCTAGAATCATCATCAGTAATAGATAAAGAAAAATTTGAACACGAAGCAACTCGATTATACCCTTCTAGCTGTCTTCTTTCTCAAACTGATCTTCTCACAGTTAGAGTTTGTGGCTCTTCATCTTGTAATTCCTCCTTTGCAATAGAGTCTGATTCCTCCTCCTTTATTTCAAACTCTATCTTCTGAAGTTCCTTTGGTAGGTTTCACCTCTCTAAACAACACATCACAGTTGTACACAAGCTTCCTTGTTTCTGGGTACCAAAGCTTATAACCTTTTAAACCATCATAATACCTAATAAAGATGCACCTTTCAAATTTACTATTTGTTTTTGGTGGAGCCAAGTCCTCATATATATGTATCAAGTTTATGATACCACATCCTTGTGATTTTTTTAACCCATAGAGAAACTTTTTTAACTTGCATATTAGTTCTTTCTTACCCTTCACCGCAAAGGCTTCAGGTTGCTTCATGTAAATCTCTTTTTCTAAATCCCTGTGAAGAAATGTTGTCTTCACATCCATCTGTTCTACCTTAAAATCAAAAGCAACAACAACATATAAAAGCAATCTAATAGAAACAATATGAGAAAAAATATCACCAAAATCAATTCGTGACACGTGAGAATAATCTTTTGCTACGAACCGAGCTTTGTATTTCTCCATCTTGCCTACTACATTCATCTTCTTCTTAAACATCCATTCGCTACCAATGGGTTGACTTTCAGCCGACAACTCCACTAGATCCAAAGCCTCATTTTTTTTGCGAAGATGCCATTTCATTAACCATGGCCTCTTTCCAGATTTTTCCATCCTCTGAATCTACTACTTCCCTAACAGTTCTGTAATCATCATTAGTAGTAGATAAAACAAAATTTGAACAGGAAGCAACTGGGCTATACCTTTCTCGTTGTCTTCTTTTTCGAACTGATCTTCTCACGGCTGTAGTTTGTGGCTCTTCATCTTCTAATTCCTGTTCTTCTACAAAGTCTGATTCTTCCTCCTTTAGCTCAAAATCTATCTTCTCAGGTTCTTTTCGTAGGAATTCATGTTTAATAAAATCTTTCACCTTTTTAAACACCACATCGTAGTTGTATACAACCTTCATTGTTTCTGGGTTCCAAAGTTTATAACCTTTTAAACCATTATTATACCCAATAAAGATGCATCTTTTAAATTTACTATCTAACTTAGTTCTTTTCTCCTTTGGAAAATGTACATATGCATCATGTCCAAATACCCTCAGACGCGAAAACGAGGGTTTCTTACCAATCCATACTTCTTGTGGAGTCTTATCCTCCAATGCTCATGAAGGTGATCTGTTGACTAGGTAACATGTAGTCTCCACCGTCTCTGCTGAGAATTCTTGTCCTAACTCGACACCACTGAGCATGCTTATTTCTTTTTCCATCAACGTCCCATTCATTCTTTCTGCAATTCTATTTCGTTGAGGTATGTATGGAGTAGTCTTCTGCCGTACTATACCACACTTCTTACAAAAGTTTTCAAGTTCCTTCTTGTAAAACTCTCCACTGTTATCTTTCCTCAACACCTTTATCTTCTTCTCTATCTGGTTTTCCACCAAATCCTTAAATTCCTTAAACCTATCAAAGACTTCAAATTTATTCCTGATGAAATATATCTATGTATTCCTTGAGAAGTCATTTATAAATGATACATAGTACACAGATTTACTCAGTGATGGAACCGACATAGGTCCAAACACATCATTGTGCACAAACTATAATATTTGTTTCACCCTCTTAGCATTAGAGGCGAAACTCACCCGATTCTTCTTCCCATATACACAATTTTAACATAAATCAAAATCTAGAGATAAATTAGACATACATTCTAGATACCATTACCATGAAGTATTGAAAGGCGTTGCTTTCCAATCTGTTGAAGCTTTTGATGCCATAGCATGGGCTTTTCTTTAGAGACCACTAGATTTTCTACTCCACTTTTAAGAACCAAAGAACTATTGCACTCATCAATAACAGTGCTACCCTGAAGCTTGTACAGTGTTCTAATCTGAACTCTCCACATCAATACTAGTTCTTCCCGAACCATATTGCAAGTATCTTTCTCAAACACTTTTTTTACACTTGCATCGTCCAGTTTTCTTACATAAATTAGATTTCTGGCCAATGCAAGAATATGCAGAACACCCATAAGTGTTCTAATTCTTCCACTTTAGAACTTCAACTTCAATTTTCCATGATCAACGATTCTAGCCTTCTTGTCATTCCCTAAGAAGATATCACCACCATCATATTTATCATACTCACAGAACCACTCTCTATGGGGAGTGAAGTGAAATGATGCACCTGAGTCAATCAACCATGCTTCATGATCTACATGTGTACTTGAAGAAGCCAAGTGCACATCCACACCTTCCTCTCAGGTGGTTTTCACCTATGCAGAAGGAGCATCATCAAATCTCTTTCCTTTCTTAGGATCTTTAGATCTACAGTCGTTTTTGAAGTGCCCTTCCTTTCTACATTTCTAGCACACCTTTACAAGTTTCCCTGGAGATTTAGATCTCCGTCTAGATTTAGATCTCCCATTCGAGAATTAATTTTTCTTTATGTTCCGGGACTGTCCTCGTACAAACAAGGCATCACCATTCCCGCCCTCCATATTTTTCCATCTTACCTCCTCCGATTACAAGGATGAGACTATTTCATCAAAATGCAAGGCAATCACATTGCTACCTATTGCAACAACGAGACTATCCCACGAATCTCATAGAGAACACAACAAACAGATGCACTTATCTTCAACAAAGTACATTACAATGTGAAAGAATTTTTGAATCAAGTGAATTCAATTTTGTTGATCCCATTGAGACATTTCATGGGCACCAAACAAAATCAACAGACTTTCGTGTGTGCCCCTCATCAAACCTAAGCCTATTGAATTAGAGGCTCGTGATTTTAGTTTTAGTTTTACTTCTTCATCATGTGAGCATCTTAAATGCATTTTAGTGTTAAGTAATTTGTTCAAAATCTCAAAAAATTATTCATGGTGAGAATAGGAATTTCAAAACCAAACTCGATGGCTTTTGTAACTCTTTTGCAAATTTTAACTAATAAAATTGATGGATATGTGAAATTTTTACCTAGAATTGTCTATTAAAAGAAAAAGTCAAATTCCAACCTTCAGTGTGAGTTGAGACATCTTCTGCTTGCTTAATTTCTAAAATTTTGAACATAGCTAGAGTTTGAGGTCTGAACATTGTTGGAGCTTGAAGATGGTTTAAAATTATTACGCAGTGTAAAAGTGAACATTAAAAGTCATGTGACAACATATTTTATTAAAAGTCATGTGAAAGGATATTTTAAAATAAAATTTGTCATTAAAAAATTTCATGATGGGTAGGGCGACCCATCAAATTTAACCCTAGTGGTGTCCATCTTTCCTTTGTCAAACCTCGGGAACTATAGACTCATCAGAAAGGCTAGAAAGCGCATAAAGCAAGGCTAGAAAGTCCATAGAGCAAAACCTCGGGAGCTATAGACTCACCAGAAAGGCTAGAAAGCCCATAGAGCAAGAAAGGCTAGAAAGCCCATAAAGCAAGGCTAGAAAGCCCATAAAACAGGAAATGAGGGAATCTAAATCAATGAAAGTGAACTAATTTAAATAGAGTGACTGATTTTTTAAATATTTTTCTATCCCAAAAGATTTAAAAGTGAACAAATTTTGAAAGAATTTTTTTGAAAAAATAAACAAGTGCAATTGTTTTTTGAAATATATCCTAAAATTTACTATATTTTAAATAAATCTCAAAAAAATAATTCGGAAACATGATTGTTAAAAAAAAACTATATATCTAAATTTTAAAAAATATAAAATTATAATAAACTAAAAATATAAAAAACATAAAATTTTAAGTTTTTTTCCCTATCTAATTCAATTCGAATCCAAACACGTGACTATCCATTCGAATTCAAATTCCAATCCAAACTTAGTAATTATTCATTTCACCAAAAAGTTTATTAAATAATCTTCTTCTAGCAATCCCATGAATGGTACGCAAATAATACAGCTTGTGGACTTATTAACAAATGTATCGTACAAGATTATGAAATTTAGCATAATATTATTTAAAACAATTCGTTAATACCGAAAAATAGAAACAAATTAAAAATTTTTAACCATATATAATTTATATAAATTTATGAGATTACGTTGCAATCCCTACGTCGTATCGCGAAAATTCCTTCCGGTGTCCCTCGGGTAATACATAATGTTGAATATAAGATCTGGTTTGGGATTGATGATCTATGGGATAACAGGTGGTGTGGCAGGCATGAATACACACAACTCACTTACACTGATTTTAAGTTATTTTTTATTTGATTTTTAATATTTATTTTTATTTTACTTAACAAATGTTCTATAAAAATATAATCAATGAATTATTTTTAATTTTTTATTCCCTAATATTTTTCCATATTTTTATTTTATTTCATTTCCAACTTTTCAAATTGAAACCGAGTAAAAGTTAATCTGCACATCAACCAACTAATTTCTATTTATTTAAACTAAATAAAAATTAATCTTCACATTAAAAAACTAAACCACCTCATTTTTATTTAAGTAATACACATAAACTCACGTTTTTCACTGAACTCCATTGAATAAAAAAAACCCTAAATTTTTCTATAATGTGAAATATAATTTTATTGGAAAGAGGGAGTCTCAAACCCACTTTCCTTAAAAGAGTGGTCTTCCTATCTTCTCTGTGAGCTTCGATGTAATTTTTGAATCAAAGATCTTTCTCTCGTGAACTCGAACCCGAGCACATTAGGCATCCACCTCCACCCTCCCAATTCCCTGAATGGCTCTCAGCTGATGCATAAATCTGTAATTTTTTCACAACATCACATGAGGTTTGTCCACTTTTTTTTCCACAACCAAGAGTTTCTGGTACTAGCGATGAAGTTTTAAAGAAAAAAAACATTTAAATTTCTTCATTGAGAAATATTAGCGGCATGTCATATCCTAAGGTGTAAGAAAGCAAAGAGCAATAAAGAAGGGAAAGCAATTAACATTCTGATGGTACTTATTTTGGCTACAGGGGCAAAGGTTTCCTCATAGTCAATGCCTTCTTTTTGTGAATACCCCTTTGCCAACAATCTAGCTTTTAATTTATCTATGGTTCCATCTGCATTAATCTTGGGTTTATAGAACCGTTTACAGCCTATGGTTCGTTTCCCTCTAGGAAGTTCAACCAGCTCCCAAGTGTTGTTCCTGATTATAGATTCATATACCTGTTCCATATTTGTTTTCCATTCACTACATTCATTTGCTTCCTTATAACTAGAAGGTTCAACAACATTCATCATAATAGTTATAAAATAATTTTCCCTGTATCTAGCAGGCAACTGAGTCTGCCTACCTAATCTTTTGAGAGTTGGTGTAGCTTCTGACCTATTCTGAATTTCCTTTGCTCGACTCGGCTTAACTGCTGCATCTAAATTCTGTTCTTTTCCTTCTTGCTGTTGCTGCTCATTTCTGTCACCTGATTCATAACTTCCTTCTTCCACCAAGAACGGAATATCCCATTCCTCATTGCGCTTATCAGATTCTTCAGGATCCTGCTCATGGAATTTGACATCTCTACTAATTAAAATCTAGTGAATAGAAGGATTAAATAATCTATAAGTTTTATATTGTGAACAATACCCTATAAAGATACATTTGATGGATTTTGAATCTAGTTTTCTTTTATCTTCCTTTGGAATATGGGAAAATGCTTTAGATCCAAACACTCTTAAATGTTTTACTGTAGGTTTAAATCCATATAATGTTTCAAAAGGAGTTTTAACTCAAGACTCTTTGTAGGACTCCTATTCTTCAAATAAACTGCAATATTCAAAGCTTCAACCCAAAAACCATTCCAAAGATCCTTACCTTTCAACATGCTCTGTTGGCTTATATGGGCTTGACCCAGGGTCGGAAGAGTTATTTAGCCAAACAAATCTCGTAGCTACCAACCCTTTTGGCAATAGCCCGCGGAGCGCGAACTGAGGTCTCACTTGAGGTAGCAAGGGAGGGTGCTAGAATGAGGTTTCCGAACCCTTGAGATGTCTGGATGTAGTCTAGAGATTTTGTGCACCGTTCTACAGCCTCGCGTTGCTCTGATTCTGCGCAGATCCAAGGTAGTGCTATTTCTTAATACTAATTACTTAAGGAGTTATTATAGATCAGATCTACTTGTGATGGTATTTAAGAAAACATTTAATCAAGATACCCATTGCACGCACTTAACAGATATACAGATTTGCGTTAACCCATAACATAAGCATGCGCATAAATAATCAATAGAAATACCAATCATAAATTAACTAGATCTGCAATAGCTTAGATTAACACAGAGTTTCAAAATCAACTTATCTTTATTCCCACTTTATGACCGATACATCCAGATCTACATTGCGCACTCAGCTGCAGGGGTCTGCGCAAATAGCTACAGACTTTAGCAGGCCTCTGGCCACACAGCTGCAAAGCCTCTATCCACTACCCAATACCCTAGATTCAAACTTACAGATGCTTCAAAATTTCTTAGCTCACAAACCCATTACAATTTAGATCATTCATAATCCAAAACTAACTACCTCTACCCATAGAGCCTTGATCTATTTATACATTTCCATGGACCACGATCCATGGGTGGGCCGACTCAACTTACATTTCTTTACGTTATTTTTGGGCAGACTACCCTTTGACTCAATCGCGCTCCACACATCCCACGGAGTCTTTACCCTATCTTTACCCAAAATTCCAGGCTTTGTGCCCCATGACCACTACGCAGGGCTTTTGCTACCCAACAGTCCCCCAACACAATCATCGTGACTTGTACTTAGTCACTCAGCTGGTGTGGTAATCTTTGTGTGGAGATTAGTTAGCAACTTCTACACGTCACGTGTTCCTTCAACAAATTTTGCTGCAAGCTGTTGTACCTGTTCCAAGCGAGTCGTTGATGCATTTGTATCGCTTTCAGTTGCTTTCTCGATGTCACATACTGCCTGCATATGCTCTAACTTTCCTTCAATAGTTGTAGAAACGCCAAACGCTTCATCGAGCCAGGGCTAGATGCGTTCTTTAAGCACTGCCTCTTGTTGCCGCATGACGTCAACTTGGCCCTTGAGACCCTAGGCCTCCTTCATTTTGGCCAACCGCTATGTGATAGCGAATGTCTGTGCATCCCCTCAAACTGTGTCATAGGCTTGCTGCAACTTGCGCACCTCAGTTTCCATTCGCTGTATGGTTGGGTCCTCTTGGAGGGATGTGAGCATAACAAGACACTGATTTAGTAGTCTCGAGCATTCACGGACATCGCACCTCATCGTTTCCAACCCTGCTTGAATTTCCCCGCGGCGTTGTTCGTGATCTTCCAGAGGTTGCTGCACCTAGAGTCTAAGCTCTACAATTTGCAAAGTAAGTTCCCCCTGGGCTTTTGCGGTTGCCTCTTGGGCTGTACAGACTCGTGTGGCCATGTGCTGAATCTTGGTAACTTGGAAGGTCCTCGGGGATAGATAACTCCAGTACCGTGTTACACACGTCTGTCACAACTTGCTCTACTACTTGATAGTGTCCGACCAAGTCATCGTGCTGGAGAGTGACCTATTCTAAATTTTCCTTTTGCTCCGTCAAAGTGTGGAGGACACGACCTTCCCTGGAACGAAGCTCATTAGTTACTCCCTCCTCTAGTTGGTAGAGTATTTCCCTAGGTAAGGAAGCAATATTTAATCCCCAACTATGTTCGTCGTCTACGACTTCAACTAGGAAAACACCTGTTGGCAATGGTAAGGTGTTTGGTGTGGGCGCGCGTACCATATTCTCGGTTGTGGCTGTGTTTTCTGCTAGATGGAGGTTGACCCTACCCGAAGGTCACACCTGTAATACCTGCAACTATGCTCGGATCTCCCCCAACACAGTTGTCTGCTCTACGATTATATCGGTCAATACAATGGCTCTATTCTCCTAGGAAAGGTTTCAAATGGGGGAGCTCTTAATGAGCCATGACATTCTGATATGATCCCTCTCCTACCAATTATTTTCATACTTCTACCAAGGGGTTGCTATTTCCTTGAGCCACCTCCACCAAAGTTTGGCTCATGATACTCTGCTGAGGATTTCAGGGTCATGAAGCCCCAAACCACCATGGTCCTTAGGCTTGTAGAGCTTGTCTCAAGCTACCAAAGCCCACTTATTTTTCTCTTCCCCTTTGCCCCAAAGAAAATCTCTTTGAATACTCCTGATTTCTTGTATAACTCCTTTGGGAGCAGCAAGAGCTGAAAACATGAAAATGGGTATAGCCTGCAGGACAACCTTTGTAAGCACAAGACCCCCACCAAATTCAAAGACCTGCAGGTCCATTTCCTGACATTATCCTGAAGTTGATTAGTTACCGGCTCCCACAATCCCTTACTCAATGGTTTGTTAGTAAGAGGCATTCTAAGGTACTTGGAAAGTAACTGAGCCCTTTGAAACCCAAAAATTCTGGTGAAGTTCCTTTGAATAGCAATGTTAATATTGAAAAAAAAACCTTTGATTTATCAAGGCTTGCTTTTGTACCAATAGCCAATACAAAGTCGTTCAGGATTTGCTTGAAAGCTCTGGCGTCCTTGACCGTAGGAATGCCTTACAACATTGTATCATCCACAAATTGTTGATAAGTAGAGGTAGCCCCAGCTGGGGTAAGTTCCAGACCCTGGATTCTTCCTTCAACATTTGCCATTTTGATTGCTCTCCCTAGTCCTTCCATCATGAGAACAAAGAGGAAGGGGGAGAGCGAATCCCCTTTTCTGAGGCTCCTAGCGGATATAAAGGTTCTTGAAGGAGAGCCATTAAACAGAATGGAGAAACTAGCCATGGATACAAGGGCCATAACCCATCTTATCTAGTTGTGGTCGAAGCCATAAGCTCTTAGCACTTCCCTGATGTACACCCAACTTAGCTTATGATCCGGATTTAAACAGGTACGCAAAAAAATACAGAGATAACCATATACACAAATATGCAACGGAAATAATACTTCATTTCATTAATGGAAAATCTTGAAATATGCTTACAACCAGAAATGGAAATAAACCAGCTAGGGCGATGATAGCTTATCTCTGAGAAGAGATGTGGTGACTACATGCCTCTGAACTGTGTTACAATGAGGCTCGAAGGCCTATTTATTATTGAGAAACAAAGTAAAACCCTTCACATTCCAAAACCTGACCCTAGAAGATGAAATGCCAAATTGTGGGCCCCGTTTGGGTAAATTGGTACATCAATTTCCCGGGGTCGTAACTTTGGCATATGATCTTTGTTTGATGCGTACGATAGCTCGTTAGAAAGATCTATCCGAGAATTACCACTTTGCAAAGGGCAACATTAGTCCACGGACCCATGTTGCCCCCACATTTCCCAAAAAACATCGTTTAGGGCCTCAAAACGGCTCCGGAAGTTCAGGACCGAAAAACTGCTAAAAATAGTAAGTTGTGCTACAATTAAGGAAACTGAAAATGCTGAGAGAAACAATGATGGGGGTCCAAATGGACCTTGGCAGGTGGCCACCAATATCCACCTGGATCATTCCTCCCCCCTTAGGAAGCAATGGTCCCCATTGCGTTGAGTTCCTCCATGAGATGAGGAAACTTTTGCTGAACTTGCTCCCTGTTGAGCCACTTGCCCTGGTGAACGAGTTGGCCTGCTTTGACAACTTGATACAGTTGGATATTCTGTTGG
>APFE030237605.1:35474-53225 GCA_000404065.3 Pinus taeda
ATCTGCTGGACCAAGCCTCTCCAACTAGGCTTGTCCTCTTGTATTAAAAATGCTACAAAGGCTAATACAAGAATATTAATGTATCGAAAGACAAATCTGACCATAAATACAGAATTAGAAGATAGGAATTAGCTAAACATGCTCTTTCCCAAGACTAAATAGTGAAATTGTACCTAATACAGTACTTTCCCCAATTGGCCTTGGTGGCTTATTAGACTTGTATGGAGAATTTCGAGGTGAAGATGACCTCAATTGGTTCTGAAACCTCTACCATTCGACTCAGAAGGTCGAAAATAGTAGACATAGGCTTTTGAATCACCAAAAATGGATGAACATAGCCCCCAAACAGCTCAAGCACTGAAATGGCCCTAGTGGCCCTGAAAGCTTCCCTGAAGCTAAACAATGAGAAGAATGCCTCAACAGGAAAAACGAGCTGTAGAAATGGATTCAAAATGATGAAAACCTTCAGAAATGACCTTTGTTCCACATTCAATGGCTGCACAATTCCCAATGCAGCTCGTAAACGCATTTGCCTCTATTGGCTCCTAGAACTTCCACGAAGCTAAAACACCTCCAAACGAACTCAGATGGCTGTGAAACTTGTACCAATGGCTTCAAAAGGTTGAAGAGACCCAAAATAAAAATAAAAATAAAAAAAGGGACTTTCCTAGCCAAAGTTATGGCTCATTAAAGTTTCTCCAGTCTGCCCCTAAAGAAACTCCAGTTAAAACTGGCTAACTGCCAGATAACCTCGCTAAATTTGGCAATTCCGTCATTTTTGGAGCGCTCCGCCAAAAACTCTTCCATCTCAACCACTAACCGTTAGATAAACTGTCAGTTGTATTTATTGCATGTGACCGAATCGGTGGTTGGGGGTTAAATGCATTGGATTACACGCCAAAACGGTTGGATAACTGTGTGTCATATCCCGAGATATGTGACCACTTATAACATCTAACCCTTAAATTTGGATTGACCGTCTAAACAAGCTGCACGGTTTTAGGATTGGCGCTTGGTTCTTGGCGTGAAGTCTCATGGAGTGGGGGCTGGCCCCCTTCGGGCCCTGCCAAAAACAAATACAAAGCTTTTAACAAATTGCCGCCAGCTTCATTACAAGACTGAACTGTGTGGCGAATTGGTAAAGCGTAAGAGTGTTGTCCCAATGGTTGCAAGATCGAACCTCATTGCCGCCAAAATTTTAAACAACGCACATACCCTTGCTGACGTCACCATGGGCCACGTGGTGGTCTCCAGGCCTGCCACGTGGCAGTTTTTGATTCGCTGCCCAAAGGGAATATTCCCTAGAATATTCTAAGGAATATTCTTTTTTTTTAAATTTTTTTGAAAAAATTCAAAAATTAAGAGTCATTAGGCAATTTTGTTTATGGAATAACTTCTGCATGTGGAGACCGGTTTTCAAACCGTTTGCGGTGCCGGAATCAAGAGGACGAGCTCTATCCAGATGTTTAGGTTCGAAGCAATTCTGAGCACTTTCAGTTTTGACCCTTTTACGACACTTGGTCCTAAGCTCCTGATCACACCTTCCAAATGAGAAGGCTTTTGGTCCCCAAAAGCTTACTGAATCTCTGAACTGAACTATACAGCACTTGATGAACAGAAATATCCTCTTCTGTTCAGCCAAAAGAGCATACTGATGCCAAAATTTCGTGCCTTATAAACTGTCGTCATGGCGAATGTTGCTGCATAAACCAAGTACTCGTCGAATCTTGACCAAGTTCTTTTGCCAAACAAATCTAAAATTGCAGGAACCAGCAACGATACTTGCTGATATATGAGCTGAAATATTCCTCTGAACATGTGGGCTTGCCAACTGTCACGATGCCCATCCATGGCACCTCTGCTCCAGAAGAAGAGCTGCCTCCCAAATGAGAAAGCTTTTACTGGCTGTAGCTTGCTGAATGTACTGCAAATTCTCATCCCAAACTCTTGGGATACTTGCTGCAAAAAATTCTCAAAAGAAGTAGAGACCCATACTAAAATTTGAGCCCTCTTTACATGCATGTTTTTCCAGCTCAGGGAATTGTGCACAACTTTGCACAAAATTCGTTTCCTGCACCAAATGACACCAAAGATATCTTGTGCGACAAGACAATCATCAATAACAATTTGTCCTGAAATATGCTGAACAATGGACTCAACCATCAACATAAAAAGTGTGTACACAACTGACACCAGTCGACAAAACATGTGCACCACAATCGACACAAGTCGACAACATAAGTGGCACAATCGACACAAGTCGACGAAACATGTGCACCACAATTGACACAAGTCGACAACATAAGTGGCACAATCGACACAAGTCGATGAAACACGTGACACAATCGAAAATGTAAAAGTGTGCTCACAAGCGACACTAGTCGACCAACAACAAGATACATTACAAACACATGTATGTATAAAAAACAATGAACTATATACAGTTCGATAAACACACCTACAACATCTATGTACAGGTGCAACTTCAACTCTTCTTTTGCAAATACCAACAGGTACATCAACCCAATAAAAACACATATGGGTGACAAGAGCTAAAATAGAGTGAGTCTCATACTCAACTTTTTCCATCTTGCAACTTGCATTCCCTTAACAAAAAAATGCATTCAATCAAAAGACATGCAACTTTAATTGGATAAGAATTCTAACCATTTCTTACCAATCCATTTCAAAGGCGCTTCCTTTAACTGCACATCGATATCAACATGTGTATAATCCTGACACATATCAATGATGGAAACTTCCTTCCCATTCTTGCCATACTCCTTCTCCCATTTCTTCAACTTTCGTGGAAGCATTGTTGGATTCAGAGTCCAACACCTTTCAGCGGTATGTCCTTGCTTATGGCAATAAGTGCAACACATGTTCATCTTCTTGATAGCATGATTTGCATTGTTCAATGGAACTTTGGCTTCTTTCCTGCTTTCCTTCAAAAGTTTCTTGTATGTTGCCATTCTTTTCCAACATCTAGAAACACTATGGTTAAACAAACCACAAAAACAACATGCAATTATTTTCCAATGCTTATGTGGAAATTTACCATGCTTTACATGATCAAAGGAAATATGATTGAAATCAGATTTATATCTTTCTCTTTCACCTTCATTACCTTCATGAGGAGGTGAATCAAATGAAGAAGAAGCTCCCTTTGGAATGCTATCAATCCCTCCAGTGGTTTTAGAGCTTTCACAGTTCTCTTGTTCAAGCGCATGCTTATGCACACCTTCTGATTGTAAGCTAGTTTCAAACTATTGCATTCCCCAAGAATGCAATATTTACCAACTTGAGGTAGGGAACTTGAAATGAAACTCCTTCGAGGAACTATTTCAATTGCCTTCATGGCTACTTTGGAACTTTCTTCATAAGATTTTCCATAGCCAAGACCCAAATTTTTATGCCTTACCTCAACCATTATTGGCTCAACTATACCCTGTGCATGTTTGCCCAATCCTTTTCCTTCATATCCCATTTTGGACATCAACTTGGACCATATGCCTCTGGTATGTTTCTCAAAAGAACCAACACACTTTTCAATTGAGAAAATTGAAGACAAGTTGGAATGATTTACCTCATCCTCATGCATTTTCTTGGACAAAGCTTCTTGAGCTTGAAGGAGTTGTTTCTCCATGTCATGTAGTCTTTGGAGAATTATTTCCTTCTCATCCTTCATATCCAACAATTGTGCATGAAGCTTAACACTTTCTCTTTGATCCTCAATGAGAATGTGCACCATGTCCTTCACCTTAATGAACTCATTCTTCATGCAATCATTGAAGAATTTTGTGAAGGAGGAAACTTCACTTGTGGAAGAAGTTGACATTATGTAAATGGTCAATTAAACAAAAGAAACTTCCAAATAAGAGTTCTCAAAGCTTTCAATCAAACGACAAGCTTTAACCAAATGTCAAACAAAAAACCCCTTCTTATTCAAGAAAACATTTGCAACAAATAAAACAGTCAATCTCTTACACTGCTTTAACACCTTTTGCACAAACAAATGCTCAACCCGAGCTCTGATACCATCTTGATCTGAAAATGGAATGTACTTGTTTAAGGGTGCAAGGTGTCCATTTTCCGTAATTTCAAATGTGAGTTATACATTCCAAGTGATCTCTGAAAAGGTGAAAACTTATTATTTCTTATACAGAGATAGACTGTAGGGGCATTCACCGGACATGTCACCTCTAAAGAGAGGATGAGTTCCAGAGGCTACCTGGCCCTCTATAGGCTCTGCCTAAAGAAATAACGAAGTAAACACTTAGAAGTCTTTGACATACACATACTTGAAGTTTGATGTCTTTCGGAATAAGACAAATAACTTTTTGCAGCTGAATAGGTGATTATGTGTGTATGCAAGTTATGTATATTTGTTGTTTAACACTTTATATCAGTTTTGTTTAGCATATCATCTTCAGCAAATAAAGACATCAAAATGATAAAGCAGTTCACCCCTTCTGGGCTACATCTGCTGGACCAAGCCTCTCTAACTAGGCTTGTCCTCTTGTATTAAAAATGGTACAAAGGAAAATACAAGAATATTAGTGTCTCGAGAGATAGATCTGACTGTAAATACAGAATCATAAGATAGGAATTAGCTAAACATGCTCTTTCCCAAGCAATAAATAGTGAAATTGTACCTGATACAATACTTTCCCCAATTGGCCATGGTGGCTTATTAGACTTGCATGGAGAATTTCGAGCTGAAGATGACCTCAATTTGTTCTGAAACCTCTTCCATTAGACTCAGAAGGTTGAAAATAATAGACATAGAATTTTGAATCACCAAAAATGGATGAACATAGCCCCCAAACAGCTCAAGCACTGAAATGGCCCTAGTGGCCCTGAAAGCTTCCCTGAAGCTAAACAGTGAGAAGAATGCCTCAACAGGCAAAACGAGCTGTAGAAATGGTTTCAGAATGCTGAAAACCTTCTGTAATGACCTTTGTTCCACATTCAATGGCTGCATAATTCCCAATGCAGCACCCAAAATGATTTGGCTCTAGTGGCTCCTGGAACTTCCACGAAGCTAGAACACCTGCAAACAACCTCAAATGGCTGTGAAACCTATGCTAATGGCTTTAAAAGGTCGAAGAGACCCAAAATAAAATAAAAAATTGTCCAAAAAGGACTTTCCTAGCCAAAGTTATGGCTCATTAAAGTTTCTCCAGTCTGCCGCTAGAAAAACTCCAGTTAAAACTGGCTAACTGCTAGATAACCCCGCTAAATTTGGCAATTCCGCCATTTTTGGAGCGCTCCGCCAAAAACTCCGCCATCTCAACCACTAACCGTTAGATAAATTGTCAGTTGTATTTATTGCATGTGACCAAATTGGTGGTTGGGGGTTAAATGCATTGGATTACGCGCCAAAACGGTTGGATAACTGTGTGCCATATCCTGGGATACGTGACCACGTATAACATCTAACCCTTAAATTTGGATTCACCGTTTAAACAAGCTGTGCAGTTTTAGGATTAGCGCCTGGTTCTTGGCGTGAAGTCTCGTGGACTGGGGGTTGGCCCCCTTCGGGCCCCGCCAAAAACAAATACAAAGATTTTAACAAATTTCCGCCAACTTCATAACAAGACTGAACTGTGTGGCAAATTCATAAAGCATCAGAGTGTTGTCCCAAAGGTTGCAAGATCAAACCTCACTGCCACCAAAATTTTAAACAACGCACATACCCTTGCTGACGTCACCATGTGCCATGTGGTGGTCTCCGGGTCTGCCACATGGCAGATTTTGATTCGCTCCCCAAAGGGAATATTCTATGGAATAATCTTTTTTTAATTTTTTTGAAAAAATTCAAAAATTAATAGTCATTGGGCGATTTTGTTTTTGGCATAACGTCTTCATACGGAGACCATTTTTCGAACCGTTTATGGCACCAGAATCAGGAGTACAAGCTCTATCCAGTTGTTCAAGTTCAACCCAGTTCTAAGAACTTTCATTTTTGACCATTTTACGACACTTGGTCCTGAGCTCCTGATCCCTACTAGGCCTCTGCCCACACAGCTACAAAGCCTCTATCCACTACCCAATACCCTAGATTCAGACTTAGAGATGCTTAATTTCTTAGCTCATAAACCCATTACAGTTTAGATCATTCATAATCCAAAACTAACTACCTCTACCCATAGAGCTTTACTCTATTTATACATTTCCATGGACCACGATCCATGGGTGGGCCAACTCAACTTACATTTCTTTACATTATTTTTGGGTGGACTAACCTTTGACTCAATCGCGCTCCACACATCCCACAGAGTCTTTACCCTATTTTTACCAAAATTCCAAGCTTTGTGCCCCATGACCACTACGCGGGGCTTCTGCTACCCAACAGTCCCCCAATACAATCATCGTGACTTGTCCTAAGTCACTCAGCTGGTGTGGTAATCTTTGCATGGAGATTAGTCAGCAACTTATGCACGTCATGTGTTCCTTCAACAAATTCTGCTGCAAGCTGTTGTACCTGTTCCAAGCGAGCCGCTGATGCATCTGTATCACTTGCAGTTACTTTCTCGATATCACATACTACCTGCATATGCTCTAACTTGCCTTCAATAGTTGTAGAAACGCCAAACGCTTCATTGAGCCAGGGCTGGATGCGTTCTTTAAGCACTGCCTCTTGTTGCTGCACGATGTCAACTTAGGCCTTGAGACCCTGGGCCTCCTTCATTTTGGCCAACCGTTGTGTGATAGCGATTGTCTGTGCATCCCCTCAAACTATGTCATAGGCCTGCTGCAACTTGCACACCTCAGTTTCCATTCGCTGTATGGTTGGGTCCTCTTGGAGGGATGTGAGCATAATGAGACACTGATTTAGTAGTCCCAAGCATTCACGTACATCGCGCCTCATCGTTTCCAACCCTTCTTGAATTTCCCCGCGGCGTCGTTCGTGATCTTCTAGAGGTTGTTGTGCCTAGAGTCTAAGCTCTACAATTTGCAAAGTAAGTTTCCCATGGGCTTTTGCGGCTGCCTCTTGGGCTGTACAGACTCCTGTGGCCATGTGCTGAATTTTGGTAACTTGGAAGGTCGTCGGGGATAGCTAACTCTAGTACCATGCTACACACGTCTGTCACAACTTGCTCTACTACTTGATAGCGTCCGACTAAGTCATTGTGCTTGGAGAGTGACCTATTCCAAATTTTTCTTTCGCTCCATCAAAGTGTGGAGGGCACGACCTTCCCTGGCACGAAGCTCATTAGTTAATCCCTCCTTTAGTTGGTAGAGTATTTCCCTAGATAAGGCAACCATATTTAATCCCCAACTATGTTCGTCGTCTGCAAATTCAACTAGGAAAACACCTAATGGCAACGGTAAGGTGTTTGGTGTGGGCGCGCGCACCATCTACTCGGTTGTGGCTGTGTTTTCTGCTAGATGGAGGTTGACCCTACCTAGAGGTCACGCCTGTAATACCTGCAACTATGCTCGGATCTCCCCTAACACAGTTTTCGGCTTTGCGATTATATCGGTCAATAAGCTGGTGGGGGCATTGCTCATTGTTTGGCTACTGTCAATGAATTCTCTCTCCAGAGCCTTCGCTGTTTTGGACATTTTTTCGTGTGAGCGGTGATTCCTATCCACGCGGCCGCTTGACCTGGTCTATGTGGTCCTACGTCTCTGTGTCCTGATCTAAATCCATTTCCTAATCTGCCACGATCTCTTTTGCTGGAAGGTTCTTGGGAGCCTCCTGCTGCGAAGCGACCTATTGTTCCTAACGTGTCTTTTTTGCTAGTTGAATGAGTCACTACTGGCGGTCCTTCTTCTATTGTTGTGCTACCATCTTGTTGAGAATGACCTTGTCTGGGGTGTGCCATTCGAGGGGAAATGCTGCTAAGACCGCATAACTTGCCTCATCTGTTGCCATGAACGGAAGTGTGATACATGATCGTTTCAGATCCTTTCACGCTCAGATATACAAGTGATGCATGTCTGCCTTAAACTCGGCCGTGCTCTGGAAATTATTGTAGATTGTGGGAGACATTCGTAGTCACTATGCAATCCGTGTCTGTACCTTCTGTTCCATGAATATCCAAAATGCCCGTATTGCAGAAATCCTTGCTGCATCCCTTGTAGCCCATAACGAAGTATACCGCACCGCTCCAGGTAGATTATCTGTAATGCTGGGAAACTGGCTATCCTGCGGTAGTTCTCCTATAACCAGAAGGATTGATAAGAGAAACCATGCATAATGAAATGCCTTACCTTTGTCCTGTGCTTCTTGACAGTTGGTGAGGAATTCGTCACATAAAAATTGTGCCCAGTTGAACTGAACCCCTTTGGCACACTACCCCACCAGTGAAATGATAGGAGCTTGTACCTCATATGCACGACACTTCCTCATGAGTTTAATAGCAAGTAGCTAAGTAGCGACGTGTATTGCATAGTCATTGATGCTGGCTATGACATACCCTCACTTTCCTTTCTCCAACTGGTATTTCTCCTTCATTGTTTCGGCGAGGCCTACCTCGCTGCTTGTTCCTGCGATGTCGGTGGGGTCGTTCCCTTTCAATGGCAGGTGTGTAATTCGGTGGATTAATTCCACTATGATCAGGATCGGCTCTTCCAACCAGAGGTACCCATGATGTATGAGACAGAGTAGCTGTTGGATCACAAATATGGTAATGGACACGTAGTGATAGTGTGGTATCCATATGAGGTTGAGTAGTCCCTCCTTCTCCACACCTAATAACCATGTCCGCGACAATAATTTGTCTTTGGCCAACTCGGGGAACTTGTCGTTATCAGCAAGGTCCCAATTTTCAAACTTGATGCTCGAAACGTGCCCCAATGGCAACCCTTCAAACCTTATTTCATCTAGAAGAAGCGGGGTCTGAAGCTGAGCCTTTGCAACGTCCAAGTCCTTGGATGGTTTGGTCATTCCTTTCCACGGAGAAAGTTATGGAGGTAGTGATGGGAGTTGGAACGCATCCACTTCTTCCTCAGCCTATGCATCAATCTAGTCAATCAAGGCCTGGATATCGTCATCGTCCTTGTTAGGTTCAGTGGTAACTACTTTGTCCTTGTCAATTGTTGATCATTTGTTAAATCTTGGTGAGGCCCAGAATGTTCCTGTCTTCTGCTTATTCTTCTTCGGTCACAGGGTTCATGGGGATTTTGGAACCTTGGGGGCCTTAGTCACGATCTTTGGCTCTTCCTAATTTAGTTGTATTTCCTACATGAACCGTGCTCGGGTTCTGGCCATAGTACTCATGGTGTTCCTGGTAGCCAAATGCTTTCTACTCTTCCCTGGTTCATAGCGCCAATATGCTCGTGCCGTCCCTAGGTCATGAAATAAATTCGTAATTGTGAAAACATCCCTTCCCTCCTTTTCCACTTTAGTTCCAATTTTCAATCGGCAGATCTTTGTAGATCTAACTCTGAACTTCCATCTTAATGGCTCACCACCTACTCCTCCCTGCCATAACTTAACTTTCTTGTCAGGAATAGTGTTGCTAATGGTCATCTCTCGACTGTTCCGTGCAGTAGCACAGTCCTTCGGGCGCAGTTGCGATCTAGTGGACTAAGTAACTTGGGAGAGAACCGTTTTGCCGCGTCGGCTTCCCACAGACTTGTTTATAGTCCCACGCCTTCTTTCAACTGCTTGGGGTGCTGAGACTGTAGTTTCTACCGCTAGTCAAGTGGTTGCACCTCTGGTGCGATTTCTCAATTTCCCTGCCAGCCCTGATTGTGAGCATCACTTGAGCTTCTGGGTAGTCGTTCTTTCGTTATGCGCCATTATGGGGGGGGTGTTCTTCCGTGGGTACGGGCGCAACCATGATTGCAGGGTCACAAATCATTCTTATTTGGCGGGATACTCAACTGGGCTGAATCTTCTTACGTATAGAGTGGCTAGGCTTCCGTGAGCAGCGCGACGTGTCATTCTACTGAATTCGTCCCCTCGGAGCGTGCTTTGGATTCTCGGCCATGCCCATAGTTTGCTGACGTCGCGGGGCCTATGGCTACCTTGATTTTTCTGAGCTTCTTTCCATCTCTTATTACAAGCTCATCTAACCCGTGGTATCCACAACTTCCCATGGGGTTGTTTTCTTTGTTGGCCATTGTGTGTGCTTCCCTCTATGTCCCTGTTGACCTTGTTGCTGGCTGCTGGCGAATTGAGTTGTTGTGGTGGCTTTGGGTTGCTAATTTTAGGCGGGTTGAGTGTTTGCACATCATACACCTATAGCCTATGTTGGCGAAGGATGATTACCCCATTTTTCTCTTTAATCCATGTGTGCACCCACCTTCAACCCCCGCGCCACGTCCTTCGCATTTTCGAGACTGCACCCTTTCCTGAAGCAATGGTTGTGCATGGTGCCGCCGTGGATACTTCTGGCGGTTTTGGTTTCAACTTTGTCGATTCGCACTAATTTATTGGTTCTTCTGCTTTCACGGAAATCTCCTCAACTGGTGACTCCTTTGCCCCTATTGTGACCATCATGTTACAATTTAGTGTGGTTACTTCATGCAGTTGGTTTTGCCATTGTTCAACCTCTTCATCCGAGTCTGATGTGTAAGAACTATTGCGTTCCATGAGAGTCTACCATCCGCTGTTGGATTCACCCTGTCCTAATCTTGCACTGTGATATGGTAGATACAATCCAACTCACCATCACTGTCTTCGTTGCACACAAGTTTAGTATAGCATGCCCCTTCAACTGGATCCAATGGAACCACTACATGGAGAGATTTCTTTTCGAATATCATTTTTCATTTCTTGAGGTTGATGACTCCATTCATATCTTTTGCCCAATCTATCCCTAACAAAGACGGATATGGGTTACTCTCGTCCACAATTTCAATGACCTCAAAATCAGTTTGTGTGCTAGCACCACCGATGTCCACTATAACCCCTTGCAGTCTTCCCATAGGCAAGATCTTTTGTTGGTTAGCCATCCACAATTGGATTGGGGACCATTGCAGTGTAGGTTTTCCCATGCGCTCCCAAGTCTGTTTCGGTAGGACTTTCGCGTCGGACCCCAAATCCAAAACGACCTCGTTCATCTCATAGTCTCCAATCTGCACAGTCAGTTGCATTTCCCGTCCAGTGCGCAAAGCATGTTTTCCTAACTTACGGGCCATTGGCGGTTTGTCCGCCCTATGCATCTAGCTATCAGTTCTTGTAGTCCTTTCACTGCTTTAGCATCCCTGAGTAGTTTCATGCATGTTTCTAAGAAGGTGGTTATCAGAGAAGTATCCTGTTTTGGTCCTAGTTGATCCTTACTGCCCAAAGTAGATGCTTCTGTGAAATTATTCTTAGCTTCCATTAAGGTTTCCCTCGCACACTCCAAATCAAATTCCGGTTGTTCTGAGGGGGCCTTACGGACCCACGTATCCTCCTCCGACTTCTTCCCCTTATCTTCCCCTGTAGCTGCACCACTTCTGAGCATCATATTTAAGTTATGGTCTTCTACACATGGTTCAGCCTTAATCATTTGGAAGTTCTGAGTGGGGTTAGCTGGAAGCACCCCGTTTTCCCGCATCCGAGCAGTTAGTGTGGGGAAATCAATTGCTTCGTGATCAAAATGGTAACAGTACAGGCAACAGGCTTTAGTCGATTTCGTGCAGTCCCACGTGTAATGCCCCGGTCCTCCACAATTATAGCAGATTAATTGTCCTCGTCCCCGTCCAGGTCCCATTCCCCCGTGGCCCTGTTCGCGTCCTTGGAATCCCCCTCGCGTGAGTGGTGCGACCAGATCCTACCCGCGCACCTCCATCTGCATCCTATAAGCAGGTGCTCGATCCATCAACATCTCGTCACTACGACAATTTATTTCATCATGACCCACTGTCCTACAAAATTTACAGAATAGTTGTTGAGGGGGGGTTGTCTTAGGTTCTGCAATATATGACAATTTTCTTTGCCGTGCTTTCCTCCCACCTGATAGATTGCGTACCAGAGTGCGGCCACCATGCTTGGCCTAGCTTGTACCTTTGGTCGCAACAGTATTGGTCCCCTTGTTGTCCCATATTTTGCGAAGATCGGACAGTGGTCCTTATCGTGGCCCTAGCCCTTACATTTGATACACCACACCTCTTCCCGTACTTCTGGACAAGGCGTCTGCCCTTGTTTCAAGCTTCACATTTCTAGACATGGCTTTTGTATTCACGCTTGGATTTGTTGTACTCCCAACACTGGATCCTGTATTGGGGTTTCGTGCAACCTCAATGCTGTCTCCAATGCTTTAGCTTGGGTTGGATCTTTTTTTGTGATAGAGTCGTCCTTAGATGTGCTGTTAATGACATGACAAACCAAACGCAGTGTTGTGCATCCGACAATGTCATGTTTGCCTCGCAGATGGTGCTCTTCAACTTCTGATCCATATCCCACAGAGTTTCACCAGGTAACATTGCAATCTCTTTGAACCCAATAACCAACTGTGCTTCCAACTTTGGTCGACCAAATTCCTTATTTAGCGCCTCCTGGATTGTTGCCATTCCCTCATTTGGATGATCAGTTGAGTATTTCATGTACCAGGTCAATGCGCGGTCCTGCAACGTGCTAACTAAGGTAGCCTTCTTGATGTTATCATCCATGATTCCCTGAGCATCCCATACAGATCTTATCACAAACCAGAATTGGCTTGGTTCCTCATTTCCTACACCTTTGAATATCGACAGCTGGACTACGCTCGCCATCCTAATTTTTGGTGGTGGGGGAGGTGGGGTTGGTGTCGGTGTGGATGGGTTTGATGTAGGTGACATGAGTGGTGGTGTGGACGGAGGTGTTATCAGTGGGAAGCGCTCCTTAATCAACTAGACTGCACTTCTTGGTGAGAATCTCATGAGTTCCTCCTTGCTCTCCCATGAGATAGAAATTAGAGGAATGTTCTCTACTCCTCCTATTCCTTGATAGCCTCTTCTGCTCTATTACTCCACACATCAATATACACACATAATCTATTTTTCACACAACAACATCTTAATCCAAGTATTCAATGATTTGATATACTTACCTCGCGGTCCTTGGAGAAATCTCCTTTCTACTTCACTGTAACTCACTATTGTATCTATCACAAACTCAGTGATAAATCCTCCTATTATTTGATCCAACCAATGATCTACTGCACGTGCGATTTTATCTTCAGTGGCTTCTAGCCTGCGCATAAGTTCTGGGGTTCACACAATAGGCTGATCTAATATGCACCTTCCCACGCTGTCGCTAACTTCGCAATCCATTCATACAACTCTATAGGAAATGTTGTGTAGAAGATATCGTGGATATCTGTGTATATATAGTGGTCCAAGCAATCTTCCTCTGTTATCCACGGGTTTTTGTTTTCCTAAACCGTGAACTCGTGGAGCTTCATATCCCACCACTCTTCAAGATCTTTCTTTGTAGGGTTCCAGTGTTCCCACATTAGACACCCCTTAGGTAGATCCTTGTCCTGGCAACGGAACCATTTGTTGGCTTATATGGGCCTGAACCAGGTTCGGAAGAGTTATTTAGCAAAACAAATCCCACAGCTACCGGCCCTTTCGGCAACAACCCGTGGAGCGCAGACTGAGGTCTCACTCGAGGTAGCAGGGGAGGGTGCTGGAACCAAGTTTCTGCACCCTTGGGATGTCTGGATGTGGTTTGGAGATTTCGCGCATAGTTCTACAGCCTCTCGCTGCTCTGCTTCCATGTAGATCCAAGGTAGGGATATTTCTCAATACTAATTACTTAAGGATTTATTATAGATCAGATCTACTTGTGATGGTATTTAAGCAAAAATTTAATCAAAATACCTAGTCCGCGCACTTTACAGAGATACAGATTTGCATTAACCCAGAACATAAGGATGTGCATAAATAATCAATAAAAATACCAATCATAAATTAACTAGATCTGCAATAGCTCAGATTAACACAGAGTTTCAAAATCAACTTATCTTTATTCCCACTTTATCACCAATACATCTAGATCTACCCTACGCACTCAGCTGCAGGGGTCCACGCACACAGTTGTAGACTCTACCAGGCCTCTACGCACACAATTGAAAAGCCTCTATCCACTGCCCAATACCCTCGACTCAGACTTACAAACACTCCAAAACTTCTTATCTCATAAACCCATTACAATTTAGATCATTCATAATCCAAAACTAACTACCTCTACCCATAGAGCCTCACTCTATTTATACATTTCCATGGACCAGAATCCATGGGCGGGCCGACTCAACTTACATTTCTTTAAATTAGTTTTGGGTAGACTACTCTTTGACTCAATCATGCTCCATGCATCCCACAGAGTCTTTACCCTATCTCTACCCAAAATTCTGGGCTTTGTGCCCCATGACCATTATGCGGAGCTTCTGCTACCCAACATGCTCCTAGCACATTCCACCAATGTTCTATTCTTTCTTTCCGTTACTCCATTTTGTTGAGGAGTATGGGGTACTGTGAATTGTTGTAATATCCCATGGTCTTTACAATACTTGATAAGCTCATCCTTCCTTTATTCTCCCCCTTGATTGGAGCGGAGGAGTTTTATATGCTTCCCTTTTTGCTTTTAAATCATGTTTATGAACTGCTTAAAGTATTCAAATGTGTGACTTTTCTTACTCAAAAAATATACCCAAGAAAACTTTGTGCAGTCATCAATAAATAGTAAAAAATACAGTGCACCTCCTAATGAATTTGTTTGCATGGGTCCACAAAGATATGTGTGCACTAATTCAAGTATGTGCCTATGTTTCTTCTCTACTTGAACAGGGAATTCCTCTCTATGAATATTTCCTAATGTACAAGAATCACAATCATTATGCACTTGTTTTAACATAGGAAGATCTCTTACCATTTCCTTTTTCTAAAGTAACAAAAAATCATTGTAGTTGATATGGTCAAATCTTTGATGCCACAACTCTTATGTAGTCAAATTTGCTACTGTCAAAGCTCGAACTGGTGTTGGTCTTACATCCAATTTGTACAGACCTCCTGTTAGAATTCCTGTAGCAATAGTCTTCATGCCATCTAACATATCTTTAATATAATAGTAAGATTTAAAAAATTCAATTTTGAGATCTTGATCTGTAATCATGGATACAGAAATCAAGTTCTTTGTTACACGAGGCACATACATGACATTATGAATTTGTCTTACATTTCCATTAGGTAAAATGACAGAAATGTTTCCACACCCTTTGATCTGATGACTTACCTAGGTAGATTTGTGCTCCATCATTGATTTCTTTAAAATCTTCGAACCATTGCTTGTTCCCCGTCATATGTGTTGATGCTCCTGAATCTACATACCAGATGTATTCATCAACACTTCATCAACATTCTCATCAAAGTATACCATGAACAATCTGAAGTTCTGCACATATTGTCATTTGCGAGATGACCTGCATGTCGTTTTTGCTTATGCTATTATTCATCATATTTCTTCTTCCTACACTCCCTAGCGATATGACCAAGTTTTCTGCAATAAAAACATTTAATTTCAGAGTTGTTTCTATTTGGATGCATACCTTGAGTCTCATTTGGTATTTTTTGTGAGATTCCTTTGTGTTGCTGTTGTGGATTTCCTTTTCCTTTGAAGAAGTTCTTTTTCGCCATCAACGCAATATCAACACTCTTGGGCTTCAAAGTTGATCTTCTTTCTTCTTCTTGAATTAGTATTCTTGTCAGTTCTTCAAACTTTGGGATTTTCTCTCTCGTATTTATGCCAATGATAAACATTTGGTAATCACCGGTCACACCATTCATGGTAATGGTTACTAGATTTGTATCTGCATCTGTATCACCAATGTCTACCAATTTGTTCTTCAGATCTTTGATCCTCACTATGAAGGAAACAACTATTTCATTCTCCTCCATATTCAGAGATAAGATCTTTCTCTTGAGGAACAGAAGACGATTTGTATTCTTGGTCTCATACAAATCCTTCAATATTCCCCAAATTTAGCTTGTTGATTTACATTCTCTGATATGCGGTATGATGCAGTATTTCACTCACATCTTCAGCAACGTCCTTGCTTTACCTTCTTGCTTCTCCCAATCTGGGACTGATGTTGATCCAACTGTTGGCTTCTGCTCATCCCCATTTGCAATCGTCGAGGCACTCTGTACTTCTAGCAGAGTCTGCATCTTCAATTTCCAATTCGCATAATTGGATCCATCAAGCTTATTATGCTCATTCAAGTATGCTTCAATCGTTTCATTATTCATCTTGGCGATTAAAAAATTTGACACGTAAAAACAATATATGTTAGATTTACCCCAGATCTGTGTCAAAGAAAGAAATCGTTGATAAACTATCTCCAATACTGTTTGATCCCGCTGTGCACAAGCAAACCACTATGGCTTCCTTTGCATCCTCTACCACGGCCTCCTCTCGGTAGACCTCGGCGTCCATTCAGCCTTCTCTCAGGAGCCACAGCTAAGACACAGCCTTCTCTCGACCTCCATGCAACACCCTTTTTTTGTTGTTTTTTGCACAATCGACGCATTTTAGCACCATGGATTTGCGAAGCTCTTGACGACTATCTAAGCTTTTCCAGTGACGGTCGTCCAAAATAAAATGATGGAATTGTCATAGTGGGATTGGCGTAATTAGCCCTCCAAACCATGCGATGATTTCGCCTCGGGCGTGCCTTTCAAATCCTTCACTCAGTGTACAGGTCCCTCCATCCTGTAGCTCTGATACCATGTTAAAAATGCAATGTTTGTATTAATAAAGGACAACCACTGGTCATCTCTACGAAAGAGAGTTTGAACCAGGAGAGTCTGGCTCTGCAGAATGCTCTACATTTTCCATATACCTCACACATTATATAGTAGTAATAGATTTAGGGCAGTTAGAACCATAACCTAAGAAATAGAAACTAATTCCTATCCTGAGGTATCGTGAACCAATTCATGATTCTAATATATTCTCCATTATCTCTAATGCCCTTAGCAAATCCAAAAATGATGATAAATGTGAAAAGAGGAAGGGATGTCACAACTATGTTCAGTATTGAGCTCTCCTTTGTTCTGCAAGAAATTAATAAGTTTCATTATTCTTCTCGTATGAAGAGGCAAACCATTATTTTCCTATTTAGCCTCCTTCTGAGATCTGTCTCTTTATCTTGTCGTGAAGATGAACCACACTGGCTGGTTTGAAATGCTTGGACCAAACACTAGCAATGTGATTTTTTCCGAAAATCTTCATGAATTAAAAAAATACAATGTCATATAATCATATATATATAATATATATATATATATAATAATATTATTATATATATATATTATATATATATATATATATATATATATATATATATATATAAAAGTGGAAGATAAAAAATCAATATAAATAAAAAAAAATAGGATGTCAATTTTTTTTAAGAGATATTTTCATTTGAATTAGAGTTATTTATTTAAATTAGAGTTATTTCTAGTTAGTTAAGTTTATTTATTCTAGCTAAAGGAGCTTCAAGTACAACTATTTCTCTTTATATGAAAATTTGTCCGACCAGGCAGTATCTCCTCCGAATGAATTCATTGATATTCATCCAGGTTGGTCTTTATTATATACATGAGGGAGAGACTGTTGATTTCATCTCCTAGTGACTCTTCATATTTTCCATTATTTATTTACATCTATTACACTTATTCACCCAATCCTAATGATTAGGTGTCAACATTCCCCCCCTTAATCTGAAGGGATGTTGGTGAGTCCAAGCATCATTCTAAATCGTTCAAGATTTTCTCTTCCAAGCACTTTGGTGAAGATGTCTGCAATTTGCTCATTAGTGGAAC